>JAPMUY010004135.1:82500-298587 GCA_026901105.3 Galaxias olidus
ATTCTGGTGCGTGTAACCGCTCGTGTATCTGCCGGCTAGCTTGCGGGTCTGCACACCTGCCAACAAATTTTGCATTATTGAATGCCTGTGTGTGTGTGTGTGTGTGTGTGTGTGTGTGTGTGTGTGTGTGTGTGTGTGTGTGTGTGTGTGTGTGTGTGTGTGTGTGTGTGTGTGTGTGTGTGTTGTACTGTTCAGTGTGTTTATGTGGGTGCCCACCTGACTAACAATGAGTGTGGAGCATAATGAAGCAAAGTGTGTCCAGCTCCTTCCGTCCAAAAAAACTCCCGTGGCTAAACCCCCCCCCCCCCCCCCCCCCCCATACTCATCATGGTGCAAATGCTGCTTATATAAAGACAGCCCTGCTCCTACTGCTGAGGCAGCGAGCTACCACTGACAGTCAGCAAGCCTACAACACTGCAGATACAGCTGGCTACAGTACCTTTTCTACTGCACTGCTGCCTGACCTACAACTAACTAACACGAAAAACATAGTTTTTGTGTGTGTGTGTGTGGGGGGGGGGGGGGGGGTCTGGGTTATATGTGTGCGTACACATTTGTTTAATGAAAATGTTGTTTAATGAAATAGTTAGACGTAGCTGGATGACTGCACTAGAAAGCCACGTGTGTGTTGTCAAACTACAACAAAGCATTTGTATTATTTGTAACAAAGTATTTGTAACAAAGCCTCTTATTGTGCATATGCTAAGATGTAACTGTAATCTGTGAATGAAGGCCCACACCCTAACAGGGCTTTTGTTTATCACTCTGGGTGCTTTATTGGCATTTAAACCCATTATCCTCACCTACCTTGTCACAGCCTGTCTCTCAAACTCATCCAGATAGAGAGAAAAATACATAAACAGATTAAGCTAACTGGAGGCTAATTGGTGTGATATGAATTATTAAGTGGTCTGTATGTGTGTGTGTGTGTGTGTGTCTGTCTGTGTGTGTGCGCGTGCGTGGCCATGGTTTAAATCCTCAGTGGGTTTGTATTTACTAAGTAAATGATTCTCCTTCTCTCCTGTGGTTAGAGGCCTGCTGAATCACTGAAGAGGAATTAGCATTCAAAGGAATCCAGCTCTGAGCCCATTATTTTATTCCTGTTCTGCCGTTTGTTTTTCTCTTCACACAAACTCCGTTCACTTTGTCTGTTGCTCTCCCTTCCCAATTCATTCACCTTCCATCTTATTTCTTGGTCTGTCTCTATCTCTTGTCACGTACACAGATCTCTCTTTTTTCCCCTCATTCTTTCTCTCTGTAGTTGCTCTCCTTCCTTTTATACTGGAAGATTTGCAGAATGATGGCATGAATGAGAAGTGAGACCGGTTGCCATGGCAACACGGCTCCTACCTCCGTCAGGCGACACATAGCATTGCAAAGCAGAATACAAAAGCGGGTAAACGCAGCTAGCTCACACCCCAGGATAGACAGTTATACACAGGTAAGAAGTTCTTAACCCCCTTGGTTGCCATAGTCACTTTTTTATTCATTTGTCACCGTTTTGGTAGGTCTTTATGCCTGTTCTATGTATGAAGAAGGACAGTGCCGGAAACCAGAGCATAACAAACAAGTGTCAATATTTCCCTGTCAGAACAGCATGGTAAGGAATAAATAGAAATAGTTTTTGCTGTCCACCACCTAGAAGCCAGACACATTTTTTTGTTGTCATTGGTACAGCCTGGTCCACAGCAGCTCTCTTTCTGTCTGACCCTATAAAACACGATGGCTCCTAAAATGAGTATCAATAGTTTTTGTTGTCCTCTCCTGTCAAAACGACTGCAGGACCTGGCATTGAGTTCCTATCAGCCACAACGTTGAATCAAATTATAGCTGCATAAGGCGAGCCATCATAGCCCTTCAGCAGGCATTACCAGCAGCTAAAAGCCCGTCTCCACGGCTCCCAGCCCTGCTGGAGCGGCAGACTCCTCAGACAGAGCTAAGAACGAGTCGGCAGTGGGATGGTTTGAAACGCTGCTGTTTCTTGGTGGCTCCCACTGTGTCTGGAGGCCTGCAACCTGGAAGCCTGGGGAAGTCTTCACCGATGATATTTAAATAAAAGGTCACTTAGAAGGAAATTAAATGTCATGGGTATTATGGCGAATAGGACACAGGGCTCTAAAGGTGTGTGTGCGTGTGTGTGTGTGTGTGTGTGTGTGTGTGTGTGTGTGTGTGTGTGTGTGTGTGTGTGTGTGTGTGTGTGTGTGTGTGTGTGTGTGTGTGTGTGTGTGTGTGTGTGTGTGTGTGTGTGTGTGTGTGTGTGTGTGTGTGTGTGTGTGTGTGTGTGTGTGTGTGTGTGTGTGTGTGTGTGTGTGTGTGTGTGTGTGTATTTTAGCTTAGTGTCTTCTCATTCCTCGACCTGCTAAAAGTCAAGTGCTGTCTTGGTGGAAGTGGCTTGGTCCCCTGTGTTTTAGGATTAACGCTAGACTGAGCTGATAACCTCCTAACACAACCAGGGCACAACGGGAAGCTGGAGCTCTGTTTTGCCACACACATGTACACTCTCTGATGGTGTTGAGCACCTGGTGCTCGATTCCTTTTCCGGCAGTTCATTGTCAAGGGGTTTGAGTCAAACAACAGCCCTGGGCCTAAGTGCCTTGCAGGCCACACTGCAAGTGTTGTGTGTGATCATGAGTGTTTGAGTCCGCAGTAGTGTGTGTTGGGAGGAAATAGGTTGTGTTAGAAGAAAATGTTTGGTTCAGCACTAAAGACCTGATCCGACCAAATTAGACGTTAGTTTCTTTGGGGAGACCTAGAGACATTCCGTTCGAGAGCCCAGTCACAGCGAGGCAATAAACTGTAATTGGATGAGGGGATGGAAATCTCGTTAGAGAGGGACAACGAGAGAGGAGGGGGGTGGGGTGGGGAGAGGGGGGTTTGTTCTCTGCTTATCCTTAGAGGGAAACGTCCCCCCAGATCTCTCTGTCTTTCTCACACACATACAAATATATCCACAAGCTCAAACACAAATACACACCAAAGGCAAACTCACTCAAACACTTCCAGCCAGCTTTCTCTCTCCCTCTTTTCTTCACCTGGCGTAACCAATCATCCTGTATTTGCCACCTATCCATCAGGAGGCTGTTACTCACTTGGCTGTCATACCGTGTCAACACACACACACGCGCACACACACACGCGCACACACACACGTAAACACACACACACACACACACACACTCACACAGCAAAGTGCCAGGCTTGGCAGGTTGTATTGTACCCAGGGTGAAATCACACATGCCAATTGTCATGGCCAAGACCAACAGTCATCAGTCCAACGCACGCATGCATATACATACAACACAAACACAGACAAATCAACAGTCATTAGTCAGTGGCAGAAACAACAGCCGTAGCAGTAATAGAGGAGCTTGTAAATAAAGCACATTTAATGAGATGTCAGGCAGGGGAACAGCCACATTATGCTTGAACATGACTCGTGTTCAAAACAATACATAAAAAATGTAATGTTTTCATTATAAGAGGGCTTAGCCTACATTACGTTGAAACTCTCGTTTTTTCCCAAACTTGTGTAACTTCCCTTGTGTGATCGCTGGAAGATGTTTGCCACTTTGAAAAGTACCCTGTGCGTAACACATTGCTAGTCTCTCAGTTTGAAAGTTGGTTAGCTATAATTGTTTCAAAAAAGATTCCCTTTCTGAATCTGTATTTTAGCAGAATTCTTATCAGAATGCTGGCAGAATAATTTATAATTGTTTTATTTTCCTCGGTGTGTGTGTGTGTGTGTGTGCGTGCGTGCGTGCGTGCGTGCGTGCGTGCGTGCGTGCGTGCGTGCGTGTCAGATGGGTGAGTCTCAGTGGTGGAAGCAGGAGATCACCATGGATGGCGGGATCCAGAAGGGAGAGCTGATCACCTACAACCTGACAGAGCTTATCAAACCCGAGGCCTACCTGGTTCGCCTTACCCCCATAACGCGCTTCGGAGAGGGAGACTCCACCGACCGCATCATCAGATACAGTGGTAAGCCTAGTGATACAAAATAAAAGGAACGTATACAGTAGATTATCGACTTACACCATTGTCCACTGAAAGGCCGTTGTTGAAATAGAATTCTATTCCATTTTGTTGTCGCAAACCACACGCCTTACAATAGAGTATGACTAGTCCATTCTTCTATATCCTTGATGTATGTCTCCTTGTATAGTATTCCTCACTATTTGATAATATTTTTATTAGTTACTTTTCCATATTTTGCCAAAGCTGTCCAATAAACAGTAAAGTAATCAATGGCTTTGAGTGTGTAGAGTGTGTGCAACATGAAGCAAAATTCTGGTCTTGTGTGTCCACTCTTTGTCTGTTATTGACAAGAAGTTAGGGTCAACAGTACATTTTTGTATCTTTGTTAAGTGGTCCTGTACTACCGTATAACTCCTGTATGCTGTCATGTTCTGTGATTATATATACAGTATAGTATATATATATATATATGGTACTAGAGACCCCTACTGGTAAAGAAAATCTTGATAAAAAGGTAATCTTGCCAAGTTGAGGTAGAGCTGTCAAAATGAATTGTTCTAGGGAATATAAAAATCAGCTTCTACACAGACAATTGATCGATATTTTACGCTTTTCTATTATATATCATCAGATTTAATACATGATCCTTGAACAGGGTCTCATGCTGTTGATATCACTTAAATCTTTCTGTGGGTAGTTTTGTGGAGTTCGGAGTAAATCCAAGCTGTGGCAAAGGTTGAACTGTGTTTGTACAAAAAGATCCTCTGTGGCCAAGGTTCAAAGATTGTACTCTGATGGAGCCAGACAAATTGGCAAAGCAAAAGGGGGGAATTAAGTTGCTCACATACACACCATCAATCCCGCCTTCCTGCACACACACACACACACACCAGACTGAGGATGAGAATGGCTACAGCATAAGAGGATAAATATACCAGAATTGTACTTCAAATTTACTGTAGTTATGATACAAAGCCCGTTTCTCCTGTTCACTATAGTTTGACATCCATTCATGTGCAGATATAAAACCCTCTCAGAGTAGTCTCAAGACTGAACCGACTGGGAGTGCGTAGAGTGTAGAGTTCCTTTGACTTGTTTTTCCCCTCACTCGACTGTCTCTTTGAGAGTTCAATGGGCCTTAATGATCCGGAGCTCATTTAAGCTGATTGATTGTCCTCCGTCATTAGCCATCTCTCTATCTGATTCACCATTGGAAAACATTAGCTAGCCTTTCAATTGCCTGTGGAGTCGAGAAGCAGTGATTGCTATCAACATGAACCAGCTAGAAACTGAGTTTGGTTCATTTTAGGATATTATTTGAAATGACAGGGCAAGCCGTTTCTCCTTTGATGGCAGGGCCTTTATAATTCTTTTGTTGTGTTCTGCTCCTGATCAGATTGCAGATTGTTCCAGTGCACCAATACAGTATAGTGCTGCAGCAGTGTAGAAGTTACATATCTTGTAATCTGCCTGGGGATTCAGACTCTCTCTACGCTTGATTTGTACTATATTAGCACATTTTCCAGTTTGTATTGACAGGGGACTATATTAGAAAGCCACAAGAAGGTAGCCTCTCTCGCTCTGTTATATTAAGCTGTTTATCCAATGTTTAAATTGGAAACCATTTACCAATGTTAACCCTGGGTACACTCTCTAACTGTTGGAAGAGGTTCATCTTTGTACCGTTATTCAATAAGATTGCACCAATGCAAATTATAATATTACTAAGCGAAACACGATCCCCACAATATAACTGGGGGCCATTGATGAGATGCATATGGAGATGTGGCTCTTGCTGTGGCATCCTAGATATTTACTGTACGCAATCTTACTGTTCACGGATCTAATTCGCTGTGGCACGTTGTAGCACTCTCCTCTCTGTAGTCAACCGTGTTGCCTTTGGCTACACTACACATACTGCACACACACACACACACACACACACACACACACACACACACACACACACACACACACACACATTCCTTTATTTCATATATATATATATATATATATATATATATATATATATATATATATATATATGCATGTAAATATACTAAATTCTTCAGTTAGGAAAACAATATTTAATCTCTTGATTACAATAAGCACAGATGTTTCCATGCAGGGGATTTTAAACATGACTTTTTTGCTGTGAGGGTTGCTTTGTAGCCCTCTGTGTGACTGGTGTTATGAATATTCCGCAGCAGGTGTTTGATTCAAACAAAAAAGGGCTGTTTGCACCACTGCCAGGGGCCAAGCTGTAGGAAGACATTGAATTTATTTATTCAAGCTAAAATGTTCTTTTCGAGAGAAATTGTGCGTGTGTGTGAGTGCTCTTGTTTGTGCTCCTGTTCTTAGTACATGTATGTGTTTGTACATATTCTGAATGTTTTGATGCGGGTGCATTATGTTCATATGACCTGTATTTAATACCCCAGTCCACACACGCTACAACCCCACCAGTGATAGAAGCCCACAATATTACACTTTAGCTTAACAATGTTGACTAAAATGTCGAGCAGTTCCTCCCTCCTCTGCAGTGCTAATTGTGGTCTAGCGAGCACAGAGTGCACCCAGTGCCTATCAATTAGAGTTTGCTGCTAACGCCGTGCCGCGCCTAGTGTGTTGCCAAATATGCAACATCTGGTCTCCTCAACCAGGACGACCTCCCCCTCGCTGGCTGAGCAGTAGAACAGCTGTGTGCTTTAGTGGAGTGGGGGGAGATGTAACCTCCAATGCATAATTGGCTTCTAGATTGCAGCATCGAGAGTAGGAAGAGGAAATGCAAAAAAAATAAAAAATATCTCTGCGCAAAGCATGAACATCTGACATGATTTTCCATGCCCGCACCCACACCTAAGTGGTGGAGTTGTAGCTGCCAGAAATTACAATAATTTCATTCAGATGCATCTTGGTCTGTTTTAAATGATCTGTGTTTGATTTTAAATTAATTGGTTAGTGGAATTGGAACCATACTATTGGAATGTTTCTGTGTAGACTTTGTCCCAGTAAGCATCCTCCTCTTTAACAGATGTTGTTTTGTTCTGGTGTGTTTGAGTATTTGTGTTAACAAGCATAATTTATCCAGTAGATTAACTATTTGTGTGTGTGTGTGTGTGTGTGTGTGTGTGTGTGTGTGTGTGTGTGTGTGTGTGTGTGTGTGTGTGTGTGTGTGTGTGTGTGTGTGTGTGTGTGTGTGTGTGTGTGTGCGCGCGCGCGCGCATTTCAGTCTGTATGTATTAACTTGCACCTTGTTTGACTACTCACAAGTGTTTGTATAGTCAAATGTGTGTATGTTCTTCATGTGTTCACTGTTTAGGTAAAAACATTATTACCACTTTCACATGTAGACATCCCTAACCAAAGAGACCCCTACGCTTTAAAAAGTGCCCAAAAAGATTAGCATCAGGTGCTGATTGGTTGACTTTCAACCACCATAACATATGAAACTCTACCTACAATACTGTGGTTATCGTTTCACTGGGGACTGGTGGAGCTCTTGGTAGCTGTGCATGGTGAGTGTAGATAGGAAGAGCTAGGAATTGGATTGGGAATATGATGCAAGCCTGGAGTAGTTCACCAAAGCATTGTGTAAATAATCCGTTCTGTATAAACCAGCCTTCAGCCAGGAAACATTTTATTTTATTTCATTTTATTTGTTTTTCTGAACATCTCCTTTAAATTTAAATTACATCACCTTTTTTACATTCTTCTTACATGTATTTTATCTCTCTTATATTCACAATTTTCTTTTAGTCCCCCATCTTGCTCTCTCCTTGCCCTGTCTGTCTCTGTCTCCCCCTCTCGGCTTCCCCCTTTTCAATGTGATAAGAGTTAATAATCCTATGACCTCACTTACTTCTGTTTCCGTTCTTCGGGGACAAACAAAATCCTTCTCTGATTTCACAATGGCTCCCCACGAGTATTAAAGGGACCGTTCACAACAAATATTAAAGTTGCTGCCAAGTGTCTACTCATAAAATTTCCTAAATGATCTGTTGTCAAGTATAGCCCAGTGGCACATGCCATCTGCTTAAAGCCAAAGTGTGGGTTGATAGGCTACTTGTATGAATTATTTGTAATATCTATGATTACAATTTTGTTGTTTTGTTTGTTTACATATTTTAAAATGTTCTTGTTTAGAAACAGTCATGTATTATATTGCATGGGATTACAGCTAAGAAGTAACTGATGTACTTCTCCTGTTTCTCTTTTGAAGCTCCAGTCAACCCTCATCTCAGTGAGTATCTCTCTTACTAATGTTATCCTTCAGGCACAAAATAATTAATGTCTAATAAGCACAGCACTGTTCCTTGTGACATCAACCAGAGACAGCTCAATGCCACACTAAACCTGTTTCTGTCTATGTTACAGAGCATGTAAAATTACACATCTCATGTCTGTTTGTATTGAGCTCAGCATGTGCTTCACGTAAAGATTTAACAACTGTGCCATTATTAATGTATCATATTTCAATATCGTCATTTTAAACTGTCACAACACCACATGAGTAAAAGTATGTTCCTTTCAAATCATGTTTCTAAGTATTAACACAGGAAAATGAATCTACATGTCTAAACACGTTCCCTAGATAGGGGTCTCGGGTGTGTGCGTGTGTGTGTCTGACTGTGTGTCCGTTGTTGGTGACCTCTCCAGGAGAGTTCCAGTGTGGTTTTGAGGACGAGGCGGTGTGTATGTTCAGCCAGGACAAGACAGACGACTTTGACTGGACACGCCACAGTGCCGCCACCAGAGATACGAAGTACACGCCCAACACTGGGCCCAGCAGTGACCGCGCCGGATCCAAACAAGGTGCCAGCACTCGCACAACATGCACATACACATACACAAAGCGTACATTACTGTACATGTACAGATATACCGAAATAAACACGTGCGTACACACAAAAAACATCCTGGAACGAATGTGTTAATCTGAACACACCCCATACGTGCCGAAAGCTAGTCTAACTTACTTTACAGTACATGCGCTTTTCAAGATGTGGACTGACGCGCTTTCAAGATTTCTGAAAACGTACACAACATGCCCTGCTGATTACGTGAAGGACTGTGTGAAAGCCAATCGATTGGGCGGGAGGGTGTGTGACTGAAAACATCTCTGTGCACAAAGCAGCATTGCCACAAAGCAGTAAACACAACACACAAACCAAGATCAATAACTTGTTATTTCTGTTCAATTATCTATGTATTATTTACATGCTAGAGTCCAAACTGTAGATAAGTCTTAAGGGTGACTGTAAAAGTATATAAAAAAACAGTGCATGTGATGTACCCATAGGATTGATCTGGAGACAACCTTTTGCTTAATGTAAGAGACCACAAAAGGATTAGCAGAACAAAGGAATGACGTTATTCATTTTATGTCACTTATCATGTTTTCTGGTTTTTATCAGTTCCAGTTATTGCTGCCGTATATGTTCCAACTCCATCCAACTTCTGACAAACACTTTAATCAATTTAAAATGGACTGTAAAAACGTTTGCGTCGTGATTGACAACTCTGAGAAGGCAGGGATTGGCTTTGCCTGCTATTTCTTCAGGGAGAAACCCACATATGAATGAAATACGATTGGCTATCAACACCTGTCTGTCACATTCTGCAGTGAGCAAAGTTACCAATACCCTTCAAGCACTGTTTCTTCCAACAACTTGTGTGCAATTATTAAATCTCAAACTCAAGCCCTGTTAAAAAAAAACTATTAATTGGGTTCCTCCAGGAGACATTTTGTTAGACTGTTTCAGGGCATGACACAATGAAGAGTAGCATAAATATTGTGTCTCTAATAATTACCTTCAAGGTATCTGGTTAAAACAAGCCTCTCACTGCAGTTGTTCAATGTTATTTGGGTTCAAGTTGTCTGCCTAGTAAAAATAGAAAAGACCAATGTTTCTTTAGGCAACACACTGCAATTCCTTCTCCAAATTCAGGTTGGCATACCGTATATCTGTGGCTACATAACTGTAATACCATTTTTTAGGTCTTTATGAGGATTGCTTTCTGGCTAGTTTCAGAAAACTGTAACATCTTACTCAAACAGAAAATAGATGCGTTATACTGTTAGACCACCATACCGATCAACTGAGATAAAGGTCTGTAATGGTATAACCCTCCTGTTATCTTCAAATTTACTAACATTGTTCGCCCTTTGGGGTCAATTTGACCCCAGTAATTAAAGCCTTTAGAAAATTACTTTAATTTAAATTGTTGACCAAGTTTATTTGTCAAATACTTGGTATATTTGTGTACTACATAAACTACCATTAAATTAAGCATCTCTCCCCCACAGCCCCCCTTATACAATGTTAAAGTTGCTGTAGGAATTATGTGTTTTCCTCCCCAATGTGGTTTGAACTATAAGGAGTTCTCGTCATACTGAATGCATAGTTATGTAAGGTTGGGGCCCTAAAGCATAGGGAAGTATTTTAAATACTATAAAATAGTTTTTGATGGTGGCTCAAAAATCAGCCACAACCAGCAGAACAAATCTGCCTAAATTCTTAATTTTTCATATATGTTTTATACAGCTAAAACAGCCTGGGGTCAAATTGACCCAGAAGAACACCGATGCGTATAACGTGTACAGGACATTGAAAACATATTATCATGTCAATTTGATGTTTAACCAGTTGTCTCTATTATATTAGGAAAAGTCATTAAATATGAAGCAAAACAAATTATGCCAATCATTTCTTTAGGGACGTCAAACATTGAATGGGGTCAAATTGACCCCAAAGATAATAGGAGGGATAAATAAATTCAACAGAAACTTCAATAGCATGAGAGATCGATGTGACCTTTCCGTATAGATAATAAGTGTGTTGTACTGTATGTTAGACACATCTTTTTTAAATGCCATGATAATCAGGAAAATAGCATGAAGGTAAAAAACACGATGTGATGAAAGGTTGTCATGGTGTTTGTGTCGAGTGACTGACTGCTGTTGTTTCGTTCCTCTCCCAGGTTTCTATATGTACATTGAGACGTCCAGACCGCGTCTGGAAGGGGACAAGGCCCGTCTGTTCACCCCAACCTTCGACGTGGGCTCCAAGAGTGCGTATGGCACTGTGACCGCCAACCCTACATACTGCTTCGCCTTTTACTACCATATGTATGGTAAACACATAGGTAAATCCCCCACATTACAGTCCTTGAATAGGATGAGTTACAATTTGTTGGCAATTTAGTTTGTGTAAATACATGCAGGGCTGTTTGGACAAAGAAAGTCAAAAACTTAAAGCTTTTTGCGTTTTCATCACATTTTATCCTCAGCAAAAAACATTTCTATAGAGCTGTCTATTGATGGCTCTACTGTAGCCCAAGGGTTAATATCACAACCTTTCCTGTTGGTACAATCCTGGTGTTAGGATTGAACAGACAGTTTGTGCCTGACCTTAAACCTCTTTGACAGGTGTGAATTACACACACACACACACACACACACACACACACACACACACACACACACACACACACACACACACACACACACACACACACACACACACACACACACACACACACACACACACCTCAGAGTCCTGCCTTACCAAATTAAATGGAATCAGAAATGTCAACAAACAATGTTTTATAAAGAGCAACTTTTTTATTTGGAGTCAAATCAATGCCTTATCTGCTATTGAACTGGAATTGAAGTTAAACATCTTGTTCTGTTTGACACATCGAAGGTCGGTATTGTACTCTAAAATGCACTGAAATATGTGAGTTTTTCAGCTGAAGGCCAAAAATCTCTCATGCTAAATAGTTCAGTCTCATTACAACTCAACTGTAATGGTACGTTTGAGTTTACCTAAATCATAGGTTATTGAAATTACTATTGAAATCATAGCCTCTGTTAAACCTCATTGAGATACCGTGTGAACGGTATTGAGTTGTGTGCAGTGATACAGAAATGTGAATGAATGCGGAGAGAGACTGCAGTGCTCTATGCAGAAGCCGTACTCTCAGAAGTCTTGTTTCTGTTTGATTGACACAGCGACTTCAAACTGAATCTTGGTTCCCGTGGGCTCACTATGGCTCAGTGTATCATGCGGCAACATTTCTCTACTTCACCGCAGGCCTTTCTCCTTTATCTCACCGTCACCCACTGACTTCTTTATAGGCATATTTAATTACATTATCAATTACAAACGTTAGAGTTGGCCCAGGCTGCTAAGAGATGACGGACACTGAATGCTGATGCTGATGATGGTGATGGTAAGGACAATAACAAAGAGAATGGTCATACCCCCCCCAGGTGCTTTGAATGTGTACCTGCGTCAGAAGGGACAGGCAGTGACTGATACCTTGGCTTGGAGTCTGGCTGGCAACCAGGGGGACAGGTGGAGGCAGGCTAAAGTCAGCATCCACCCAAACATATCGTTCCAGGTAGGCTGTCTAGACTCTCCCTACGAGGAGGACTTTATATCTGCTGTCCAGACACACTGAGTCGGGATTAATTTGTTACTAATCACTAAAATCTATTCTACTATGCATGCTGGAGTGCCCAGAATAAACGTGCAATCTCCACATTTAGCTTTGTTAGCGTAGCAAAAACGAGGATTGTATTTAGTTAGACGACTAATGCATATGAGAGAAACTATTTATTTGTTTAGTTTGTATTTAATTTAAATTTGTATTTGTCTTGTTTCTCAATTTTGGCAGATGGCTGTGGAGGGGGTCCGTGGATCTGGTATCGAGGGGGATATTGCAATAGACGATGTCACCATTGAGGAGGGGGAATGTAAAGACCCGCCACCTAACAGTAAGTGGATTAATAATGATAATTGAATGGCTGCATTTGAATGTAGGGGTATTCATCCTTGGTGATCCATTTTGATTTAATAAGCATTTAAATAGTATATATTACTGTACAATCACTAAAATGAGCAGTGCAAACAGACATTTACTCAATCAAGGATATTTAATTACGTTATGGTTCATTATTTGTCACTGGCAAGGGGCCAAAAATTTATTTTGCTTTGGTTTGACCCAGAACACATGTTCCGAAGAATGAAAATTTTCAATCTAGATATTCTTTTAAAGAATTTTGTGATAAGGAGTATATATTTTTATGTTTTGTCTTGGATTGTATTTCAATGCGACAAATATTGATTGTGTTTGTGTTTTAATGGCTTCACAAAATGTCAAGGGTGCCAGAGTAAGGTGGCTATTTGCTCTGATCTAGTTTTTCTGAACAATTGTAACATACAATTGCTTTAAAAAATGCTCTTAGTTTTGTGAATGGGTTTTCATGTCATTAGTGAAAGTGTGTTTTTAGTGAGATAGTGCAACTGGGGTTAGGGCTTTATGTAACAGGGAATTAAAACAAATCAGTGTTAAATTAAGTGGCACATTTTCTTTTACACATCACAAACCATGAATCTGAGGATTATATGGTTTTACACTTTCTAGTTGTTTAATGTGCAATATTTTCTTCATCTAATTGGGTTATAGAGATATTTGGCATTCTATGTCATCTCATGCAAATGTAAATAGGTAGTCATTATTGATGGATCACTTCATGAATGTTCAAAACTATTTTTTTTTTATCTTGTAAACGGCATTATGAGAGAATTCTCGAAATAACTTGGTCAGACTCAAAAACTTGTTTTATTGTCATCAGTATGAATCTTATCAATTATACTTTAGAAGTATTTGCTATGCACGTTATAACATCAGGTATTTGTAGTGCCTTTGTAAAAATGTTAGTCATTATTAAGAAAATACTAATACAATGCACCACTCATATTTGTTTTTGAATGTGTTTTTTTCTCACTCACAGATCTGAGATCGCTGACTCCGCCCATTGCACCCCATATATGGCAGCTGTGTTTCACCCTGACTCTGGTACTGTTTGGCCATCAGAGGTGACCCTCCTTCCACTGAAGAAGCTTGACCTTTGACCCCAAGATGGAAGGGACTGGGCTTTGGACTGTCAAACCTGGGTCCCCTGAACTCCCGAACTACCAAAGATACGCTCAGATAGACTGCAGCCAAAATACGGCAGACTAGCAAAGCCGTAGAGCTGGGGTACAGAGAGACTATAAACTCTGTCAATTCCCTATATCTGCCATAGGAATGCACTGAGAGTTCAAAAGGTCATAAAGGAGAGCCAATCAGTCATGGACGCCCACTAACTGTCTATTTGAAAAGAGGGAGCAAAGCATAGGGCTGGTGCTATTGTGTGGTATGTGTGACAGAACTGCAGCTCTTAAATGTTATATTTTTCTAAAAGCACAAGGACACGTATGTTTGGTTCAACTCTATAAGTATATACTTCTTTTCTTTTTTTGCTGATATTCAAGAATGCTTTTTAGTTTCAAGCTGTTAGCAGATCCCGAACAAGTTAGCTACTAATTTATAAATGTGTGTTAACCCCAAATCGATTATTTGTAAAGGAATAGCTGGTTATTCAATACTTTTCTTTAGGCCTTATTTAATCATTAGAAAATTATGAACTAAATATTATGAGAGAATCTAAAAATGTTTACTTGGACTTAACTTGGTTATCTTATTACTCACTGGTCATTATAGAGCCAGGGTGCCTGCTTTTTGTACTTCATTCCAATGTAAATTACCGAAAGTCTCCCTTATTCATACTGTGCACGAACAGTATAGGTCTAGGGTGGTCATTATCTACTAGTTTGTAAAAGATTACTTACCTTATACATTTGATCAAAGACCAATTTCAGGAATTTTATTCAAACAGTTCCACTGTTTGTTGCTTACGTTTATGTAAATACAAAGTGTACATAGTTTAAATATGTTATATTCCTATATAACAGATAAATAGGACATCAGCCAGTTTTTCAAGGTTTTTTGGGACATGTTTTGAAAGAATGTATTGCAACTTTACTTTTTCTACAAAGTAATTTAAATAGAGATTTCACATTGGCCAAATAAACAAGCCCACATATCGAATAATATTACAGTGTCATGCTTTGATTTACATGGAAAGACTGTCTGAAGGAAAAGATAGGCTGTTTATTGCCTTTAAATCTATCGAGATCTTTGGTCTTTTACTCAAAGTTTTGGAGTTGTGAAGCAAAATCTTCAAATGTCTATCACTAAATCCTCTTTTGACTGCCTAATCTGTACATCAATTATGAACAAGTCCGCTACTAAAACTTTACAAGTCATCTAAAAAGGGTTATCACACATTTATAAATCATTCGCTAAAAAACAAAAGTGTTGCTGATTTTGTCTGCAAGGGACTGTACTACAAGATGTAGATGGATGCGAAAGATGGATCCATGTTATGGAATTACAAATCATATTTAACTTTGTTTTTTTATCTTTCGTTTTTTTTTTCTTCAAACACTCATAAGCTCCCTTTCTGACCTGCAGCAGTATTCATGAATACAAAGTGTTGGGGTTGGTCCACGGAGCTCTGGCTCTGTCACCCCGGCAGACGCTCTGATCTCCCCTCTGGATGGACTCATCACGCCACCGATAAACAACCCATTTACTGCCTCCTCTACCTCGGGGCTCTGCGCAAAACATTATATTCCAATCACAAACTCATTCGGTTTTATAATTTTTTTTTTTTTTTCCCGTGTACTGTGAGGTGGTTTGAGGTTGGATTAATTCATTTTTTCCCCCAGTTTGAGTTGGTGTGTGTGTGTGTGTGTGTGTGTGTGTGTGTGTGTGTGTGTGTGTGTGTGTGTGTGTGTGTGTGTGTGTGTGTGTGTGTGTGTGTGTGTGTGTGTGTGTGTGTGTGTGTGTGTGTGTGTGTGTTCGTATGCAAGCTGTGCGCACGTGTTGATCTGTGTGCTCACGCTGAATTGTGTGGTTCATGGCTCTGTGTGGTGGACCTCTGTGGCTCTGTAATAATGGCTGCAGTTTAAAGCTGGAGAGCTGGGATCATCAACGTTCTGTAGGGGCCTCTCTGTCAACCGTCCTCAATTGTCCTTAATCCTTAAGAGTAGGATTTAATGAACGGTGACACAATGACATGTCCCTATCTCAATTTTTTTTCACTCTATTCTTGTTCTCTCTCTCTATCCTCTCATTATTTAGAAAGCACTGGATGGAGGATTATTGCTTTCTGCCTCTCCTAAGTACTGTAAGACCTCATTAACAATGGTAATTGCCCATCCAGCTATCTCGATGAAAGGTTAACTCCTGTCCCTGGCTCTGCTGTTGTCATAGCATCACAAAGCTTCTCTCTTCTCTCCTGACCAATAACTTTGGCCTGGTCACACATGGTGCTTAAAAGAACAAAACAATAGTTTTTAGGCGCAGACTGGACATTCAGTTTGTAATGGAACTTTAATGGGAATAATTTTGGTGAAAACTAAAAAATTGCAATCTACAATAGAGTAGCACTTGATTATTACCATGTATTCGGGATGTCTTTCAATAATTTTACATTTTTTTAGTTTTTCAAATGTTTTTGTCTTTTGTTGTTCCTTGCTTGTGCATTGTCAATAGCTACTGCCATGATAAACATTTTTCCAATACTAATCATTAAATTGACCTTTGGTTTCAGCATGGCGCCATAAGCAGAGAGTAACAGACGCAAAAGAAAAAAGAAAACCTTGAATGTCAATGCTCTGTGTGCCCCCTTTGCTCTCTCTTTCTCTCTCTTTTTCTCTCTCTCCCCCACCCTCATTCTCTTCCTGCATGAGTTGCCCAGATATTATGATACCTTGGCCCCGTACTGGATTTATGGCAGTCTCTTCGGAAGGTTACTTTCTGTGCAGTTGAAAGAGCAGTATTTTTGCATCTCTTACGTCCTATTTGGCCAGCTCATCAGTCCACTGTGGGGATGGAAGCTGCTGTCTGCCATGATATCAAGTGCCTTCAGATGAAAGATCATGAGATGGAGGGCTTTGGTCATGGGGCTAATATTACCACACAGCTAAGGTTAAATCACAAGGATAACTTTGTAGGTGTGGGCTTTTAAAGACAATGGGTATGTCCTTAGAGGGTTATGTCGAGCATCGGCATAATAAAAACCCTTTTCTGGAAGGAGTGTTTATTCGCCAAATGAGAGAGAAACTCTAATTTTACGGAGACTGTCAAGACCTTGGAACTACCTGAGACCATGCGTTACCTTAACTAGCTGGTTTTGAAGAAGAAAATGTATTGTAAAATCAAATCTTATATTGTTCCTGTCATTAGGGGAAATATTTACATTTCCTCCCTCATTACTTTTTAATGGGTTAGCCCCACTGCTACATTTTCTCACACCTAAATGATTAACAGACTATTTGCAAAGTAAATTCATACAAGCCCTGCTAATCCTTTTTATTATTCACATTTTGAGGATTCATGCTAAAAAGCACAAGATAATACTAAACAAATACATTTCACCAATGCGGTTCAATTTCCATAACCACATAGTTAGAACACAGCTATTTTGGTAAGGGAATATTTTACATTTATTCACGCTGGTTGCATTTTAAAATGTAACTGTACAACATTTTATCTCTGTTTTATGGACACTACACCAATCCGACCCTACTGTCCAATTGTTTATGTACGATACTTGCAAACATCAACAGTTGTCCTCCGCACAACAATTTCCATTTTATTTTAAGCGATGGTAAAGAGGGGCATTGCCCAAATATATTTTTTTTTCTAAGTGTAGGCTCTCTCTTAATATGCAGAAGAACAACCAGCAAATTGATTCTGTTTGACAGAATTCATTGCTTTTTAATGTATGTTGGTTGTTCTCCCCGCAGGCCACCATTTTGACTTCAATGAGCCAAACAATAAGCCTTTAAAGTGTTTGTTTTATTCTGACAGGAAACCCATATATTGCATTGTACGGCATAATTCAGCAGGCACAATATCTCAGTCATACATTTTGCTCTAATGGAAATAAAATCAGTGTATTGTTTGGAGGGGTAATTATTCTTGCATATGAATAAATAACAACAAAAAAACTTTACTTTGTCTATTAGGAAAAGAAAAATATTTTTTATAACTAATTATATGCTATAGACTCATTCTGTTATGATTTGGATTGATGCCCCCATTGATTACATTATTGCATTATATGAATAAATACACTCCACATGTATTTATGTGTGTCAGTATGTTTGTGTATGTGTGTAGAGACAAGAAGTACAAACAAGCATGCATCCATTTGTTAACCTTTGTGTGGGAAAATGAGCACTCGTTTTACATTGCTAACCTATTCAAACCACGAGGTAGAGACAGAGGAACAATGGCAGACAGAAGAGCTGGCAGAGTGTGAACTGAAACTACTACTGGGCAAAACTAATAGGAAGGCAGAGTTGTGGTTCAGGCACACGGTAAGCAGCATTTATTCTCAATTTGCTGCTCTCATCTGCAGTTATCTACACCTAGATACAGGAATAGATTTACTCAAGGATGTAGCTAAAAATATAGTTCCCCAGATAGTTGCTTATCCCCACACAAAGCTCTTTGCAGCTGCCAGTTGTCTGAGTGCAGTAAACAACCCAACCTGACTTGATCTGTGACTACCTTGGCCAGCACTCATCAGGCCAGGCAGGCTCTGGTGTCTCCATCTGCAGCAACATCTGCTGAACGCTCCACTACAAAGCCCTCTCCATGCAGAGCAACAATGGACCATATGGCAGAGTTGAGACATTGTCACATGTTCAAAGTTTTACCTGAATGGCCTAAAAGCATGAACACTCACCGGTCTCAGGAGAGCCGTTTTGGTAACCATTAGAAGCTTTGATCAGCGTTGAAATAGGACGGTAAAGATACCCAAAGGAATTTTTCAAAGTCTGAGTTAGTTCTACTCAAGCTACTTTAACTGAAATGTGATCATATGCAACTAGAGTGTTTGTTTAATTCCAAGGTAGGAGCTGCTATGGTACTTCAGTACTGGGTAAGGTAATGCAATTTGTTGTTCACAACATCTGAAGATTGTTTGTTTTTAAGTATATATATATGTGGAAGAGAGTCAGCTTGATCCAAAGATGAGTTGTACCGTATATTGTTGTTTATTTGCTAGTTCTGAGGAATATAAAATCAAGTATTTGACCTCCGTTCAATATTATTTTATTAACAACAGGTCTATCTTAAAATGTAAACTGTAAAATATTACACATCTAGATACTGAAATAAATCTAGATACTGCAAAAGATTGCAATTACAATGCACTGCATTTGTTTATGTCACAGTGAAAATCATGGTTGGGTGGGTGGGTGTGTGTTTGTGTTAGAGTGAGTATCATATTTCTCCCTGTCTCTGATCCTTTGCCATTTTTCACTTTACTTTTCACTTTAAAGAGACGTCACCACAAATTGATCAATATGTTTTTTATTCGGTATTTTATTATCCCAAGATTCAAATTACACAAATCAGTACTCCACTAACTTTCTTTGTCCACACCATGTGGTAAATAACGATGCAATTCTATCAAAGGATATCAGGAAGCTTTGAACTGGGTTTTTTTTATCACTTATTCCACAATACAGTTTAATATACTGTACCCCAAATTGGGTGGAGTGTTTCCTGCTTTCAGTATGTATCATTATTAAAGGATACAATACTGTGGTGTCAATTACTTATCTGTAATTTAACAATGCAAATACCATCCCTTGATTATCTTGTGTTAATAATCTTGATATTGTCTATAATTACTTTAAGACTCAATTTGTTGAGTGTATCTCCCTCAGAATGGACCACATTACGGTTTTCTCAAAGTTCAACTATTTCTAAATCTATTGTTTTTCCTATAATTGTCCAAGTAATCCTGCTTCAGTAATTGGTTATTTTCCAGCGTTTCCCTTCGCTTGGTTGTTTTGCAGATGATATGAAATTCTCCATTAAGTTATGTTAGGAGTATAATTGATGATCTTTGGGGCTCCAGCAAGCAGGCCATTTTTCACCAGTGACACACCACAAGGCTAATGTACATCTCAATGTAAAGCACTAAAGGCAGAACAACTCTGGCTTTCTAAAAGTGTAAGACGGAATACAATTACAATTGGACATTTATTTATTTACCATTTACCATGTCAAACTTGTTAAGAACTTAGTGGCATCAGAACTAATAGAATCCATTCATCATACTTCAATTGATTTTCCTTGGTGTCTTAAGTATGTTTGTTAGGTGCATAAAAGTTTGTGCGCAAATATTTTCTGGAGTTTGTAAATTGGTCATCGGGCAGAAAGGATTACCAAGATTTTAGAGTGGGTGAAGGTAATGCTCCGTTCCATTGACGTCTTCCATCCATCCATCCATTAGCTATACCGCTTATCCTTTGCAGGGTCGCAGGGGGGCTGGAGCCTATCCCAGCTGACACAGGGCGGGAGGCGGAGTACATTGACGTCTTATTAAACACAATGAACATGGATACACATATCCTCTGCCCCACCATAGACTGGGAATAACTGAACTTGTAATGGAAAATGTGCTTGTTCATTGGAGAAGTTTTGCTGATGTCACACTGTCCTTTGATTGGTCCTTGGTGTTTACCTGTTGAACCAATGCTGGCTGTGCAGAGCAACGTCTTAATTCCTTTTTTGAGGTGTAGATGAAAAAGAGGTTTTAAGAAATACTTACAAATTAATTTTTCATTTTCAAAGGCAGTTATTGTAATTAACTTGGATCTGTAAAGCTAGTTGATTGATCAGCTTTCAGTGTGTGCCCATCTATGGTTTCTGCACTGTATCTACAGCATCGTTTAACACTGTTTAGGTTTTGCCGTTTCATTTTAGGTAGTGTTAGGAGAGAAATGGAGAAATATGTCTTTATTGATGTGTTCAAACCTCTTTGACTGAGCGTGTGTGCATTGAGAAGTCTGCAGTCCTCTGATGTGTGTCTCCTGTGATCTCTACTGTACCAAACATCCTCTCCACTGGGAATCCTCTGTGAAGCTGCCTCTTCACACCTCAACAAGCTTTACACCATAAGCCTCTCAATGGCGCTCTTTCTCGCTTCCTGCCTCTCTCTCTCTTCCTGTCTCTCTCATACTCATATTTTACTCTCTGTCTTAGTCGCTCTCTGCCCCTTTGATAGGGTCAACCCCTTCGAAGACAGGTAGTGTATTCTTCTAAAGTAAAGAGAAACCGACAGAATGTTTAATCCATACGCTGTCACACACTGAAACGAGGGGCTTGACACTGCTTTCAAAAAGATCAAATGAAACACAAAGAGAGTTTTCAAACGCATATGGGGAAAAAAAACATGCACTGCGGTCTCTGCAGGGATGGCTGGGTGTTCTTTGACCCCTAAGAGAGACCAGTAATGTGTGCGGGTGGGTGTGTGTGTGTGTGTGTGTGTGTGTGTGTGTGTGTGTGTGTGTGTGTGTGTGTGTGTGTGTGTGTTTGCGTATGTTTGTCTGTGTGGGTGTGTACGTGTTTTTGTGTGTAGGCTATTGCTTGTTTGTGTTGTCCTCATCCCAAGTTAATCTGAGAAAAGGCTTAAAAATGTCTGTTTGTTTTACACTGATACTTTAAGCCTGTCACTTTGGATATCTGTGAATAACATGCAACTTGCAATGAGAGGCAATACTCTCAAGATGTAAAATATCATCTGGAGTAAGGATGAGAGTGGGATGGATATTTAAAGTAGGTCTCATGGTTATAGGCTTAGACTGGAGAGACAGTGGCAAGTTGGGGCACAGCAATTGTTAGATTGAGTTTAGTTTAATATTGATAGATATTACATTGCAATATTTTCTTTCTATCAGTTTTTCTAATATATGTTTGCTCAAATACTGCTTCAAAGAGACTCAGTGGTTTAGTAATGGAGACTAATGTGCATGACATGCACTCTGCACTGAGATCAATACTATCACATCAGCTATCAGCTATTATCCATGTTCATGATTAGCCTAAATGCTGCTTCAAGAGTCACACAAACCAATGCAATTACCTATCTTATGAAGATCCATTTAAAACAGAAAACACGTCTAAGAGATATTAAGTATTTGAAGATATTCCCATCTAAATGTTCACATTAGGTGAGCCTTAAACGGCAACACAGAACAAATGTAGCAGGAGGACGGAATGTTAAATAATTGTAAATTATTTGCAAAACTACGTTCTAATAATACTATGCAATAACGTGTGTCTGTTGCCCAAATACACTTTCCAACATTTCTTTTTACAAAATATATTTTTCTTCATAAACCTGTTAAATTATGTTTGAGATAGAAATTAAGTTGCGTGCCTCACAATAATCAAGTATACCAGTAGCCATATTAATTGACAGACCGACGTCGAAACACAATCATGTATCTGTCTGGGTATACTTCAGAGGACAAACCTAAACTTAGTCCGTTTGTAGTTTTCAAAACATTCTAATTAATTCATCTTCATTTCAGTAAAAATCTGCATGGTAATGCTTAACACATATTTTTATTCCACACATTTCATAAAGCTAATAATTCTATGTTTTACAGAGTAAATGTGGGGCAGTGAATTGAATGGTTTTAGTAAAAATAGTTGATTGTAACAGAAAAGCAGCTAGGACATCAGTAGTCCCTATAATTATTGGTCTCTCCATGTCCTTGAATGTACTGTCCTGCTGTTGTCCTTCAAAGTAAAATGTTCCCTACAGATCACTAGGGCTTGTGAGGTTGTCTCTGTCACTACAGGTTGTGTAGAATGAAATTGCCTGTCAGCCAGTAGCGCCACTAAAGTGGGTGTACTTGCTACCAGTGGGGGGAGAGTTATAAATGCTTATTGGTCTCTAGATCACACTGAAGACGTGTTGCCAAGGGAGGGTCTCACTGAAATTGCCTGCACAGAGACTGAATATTGGATTTTCAAAATGTCTGTGTCAATGGAGAGGGATTCAGATCATTAGACACAATGTATTTCTCCTCCTTGTAGCAATTTGGGGGTTTTGTAGCCTCCTACACACCTTACCTACAGCTTTTTGGTCTGGTAATTATACCCTGTTTGCAGGACATTTGCTAAGGAAAAGAGTGGGAGGGGTGTGAACCAAGGAAGGTGAAATTCAATTTGAAGGGTACTGCTGCTGACGTTTACTGCTGTCGACAATCATGCATAGAAATATGTGCGCAATGTGAAACAATGCCACTATAACAAGCCTATTCAAATTGATGGCAAAGGTGTACCCTGAATTGGCCATGATGAGCCTGATGAGATATCGCACAACTGATCAAGAAAGACGTTTGCTTCCTCTCCTGCCATTTTGAATAAGGCCACTGACATGAATGGATTGGCTCAAGTTCAGGAAGTCACCTTTGACATAAAAAAAGATCTACATTGAAATGTGGGAAAGGTGATATTCTATTTTTATTGCACTCAAGATGATAATGAAAGAAGCTTTTAAAGTTCCATTTGTCTCAGACAAGTGACAGATGTTTCAATTACAGACCATTCATTTGGACGTCATTTAAAAAGGTAATTAGAATTAATTAAAAGTTAAGCATGCAATTAAGAGGCCAATACATTCATGCTTGTCCAGAGTTCACGTAGCTTGGAGCTTATATGCTTCATGCATAACATAGAAGCCCCAGTACTCATGTTTTGCTGTATGGTAACTCCTAGATTTAGTTGTTGATGTGTAGCTTTCAAATGTATTATTATTTTGAACTTTCTTTGAGTATGTGACAACTTTCCATGTAGCTATGCAATCATACAGTGGTATTTGCGCAATATGTTAATCATTTCTCCTAATTGTCATGCTAATACAATTACCATGGGTCTTAGGGTAAATTAACAAATAAAAATATGATTAGCTTTGAGTGGCCATAGAGGGCAGGAGGAGCGAAAGGATGTGAAATAAAACAGGACTGTAAATCAAGAAAAAGTGCAGACCTGGCATTTTGACACTTTTCGATCAGAACTACTCAATCACATCACTTAGAATAATTAATTAAAATGTTAGGTGAATAACAGGCAGTATTATCAGCATAGAGATAATGCAATATGTGAATGGAATAGTAATGTTGGCTAAATATTATGTAGGCAAAATCTATATTTTTCCAGAGCAATTTCCATTTTCAATGTGTCTAGTAAATACAACTAACCAAAGCTTTACTGAGAGATGGTGCCAGACTAATTAGGCCAGCATTTAGACATATCCTATAAATTTTTTTCTTTATTTGGAAATTATAAGAGCCAAATATCTTAAGATGGGCCTAGATCTAAAGGGGTGCTGGTCTTCTAACGCTGAATACAACACAGTCAGGAACGTTTCTATCTGGCTGGAGAACAGCACCCTTTGTAGCGGACCTTTTCCACCACCAAGTGGTCATAAAAAAAAGCCATTGCATTGTACCAGACTTGGAACCACCACAGCTTTATCAGAACAATTGGATTAGATTGGATTGAATTGGATGAGAATTGTATCTGATGCAATTGGAAATAGAATACAGAAATATATTGTATGTGAAATACAGGCTAAAGATTTTAAAAACGTTCTGATCACATTTCCCTGATTAGGCCTATCACTAACACCCAGTTTAATTTAGTTTAGTTTTGGAGTCTTGGGACTGCATCCTAAAAAATCGAGGTCGTTTGACAAATTTGCCGTTTTCAGAACACACTTTTTAGATATTTTACCATTAATTTAGGCAAACGAATAAATAAAATGTAAAAGCAATGAGTTTTTCCAGGGGCCTATACTACGAACGGAGGTTAAACTACTTCGATCTAACTCGGGGTTAAGAAGGAAAGTCGGAGTTGACAAACTCTGATTACCCAAGTGGGTGTTATACGCCTACTACAACAGTGATTATGATGTGCGTTGGTGTTATCGGTGTTAACTCCATGGAGCTTGTGCGCATTCGAAAAGTGGCGCGGTTGGCAACGTAGCAGCCTATAGGATATTTAGGCCAATGCTTAATGCTCCATATTTTTTAACCCCGGAAGACAACAGCACATTGATAATGTCAGGATTTGACTGGTTTAAATAAATGTGAATGGCTAAATGTTGGCAGCACAAGTTAGATCGGAGTAGTGTAACCTACGTTCGTTGTGTATAGGCCAGAGCTGTTTCAACGGCCCCTGCTTAGACTGTCTGTTGAATGAATGTCAATTGGCATGGCAACATCTTTGTCAACACCGGATACTACAGGTGGATTCAGGTTAATTTATGTAACTAGTGATCGATCCAACGTTAACAGTTAGTCGTTCATTAGAAAAGAGTAAGCGAGAGTTCTCAAAAACTTTAAGAATTCTTGTGTTGAGTATGATCTAGCAAATGTAGTATTCAATAGCAAAATGTACAAAAACGTTTTTATTGTAAGCTTGATTCTGGACTTCATGAAATAGTTGACAGACTGACGTTGACTAACTGTTTTTAAAAGTTTCAGCAGGGACCAGTGTTCAGTAAGTAACCAAAAAAAGCAGTATAAGCTAATCTTCATGTTGGCCTGCCTGTTTATCATTGTAAATTCAATATGTCAAGGTTATCAAGGTAACATTTCACATTATTTTCTTACACATGCATTGAAAGAAGAGAGCATGCATCATGGATTTAATGAAATGCCCTAAATTAAAGCAGCGCCACACCCAAAACCAGAGAGGACAGCGCCTCTACAACCAACTACTCAGCAACGTAGCCCGTAACCTCAATTTCTCAGAAGATGTGATAGTGGAGCTGGGGTCAGAGGGCATGCCTTACAGCCAGACTGACTTCCGCTGGATATTTAATGCATCTGGACTGTTGACATCTAGGAAGAAACTAGAAAAAAATAAATGTAATAGTGTGTCTCACCAGCCTGCTACACTAAAGAAAGAACTGAAACACAGTGCAGACATCGGATGTCTTCCCGCTCTTCTCCCAGCTTTACAGGATTCAAATGCTGTTTACTCTAAAGATACCTTCACTCTCCCGGCTGCTCCCCAGGGTGGTGGAATGTTGGAGTCTTCCAAAAGAACTGACATACGGGGAATCTCCAATGTCTACAACTGCCTTAAAGAGGCTTCAGCTGGGGGCATGGAAGACCGGTCCAAGAGCTGCCACTGGGACGAGTTTCTCTTAAAAAAACTTACCAAGACAACAGCTCAGTGGATAGTGGGTCATCAAATTCCCAATAATGCCCAGAATAAGCCACAACTCATGTCTCTGCTGAAAGACCAGTACGGAGCAGCTAATGTAAATGACCTGGTGAGCGAGGAGCCCATGAGTGAGGAGGACTTCCGTCTGTTCCAGGAGATGAGAAGGAAGACACAGGAAAAGAGCGCTCCGCAAAGCAGCAGAGCTGAGATACCATTACCTGTTTACTACAGGCAAGGAGACCGCACTTACTTTAGCTTGTTTAAATGCTATTTGTACAGTATCAATGATTCACCTAACATTGATATTGAACAGTAACAGTAACATTGAAATATCACATGGCTACAACTGTATTCTAAACTGTCACCATGTCTGGCCCGCAGGGTGCAGGGCTACTCCATGCCATTGCCTACCAATACTGAGCCTGGTGATCTAAATCGGACAGTCAACACTGTGGCAGTGAAACACATTGAGCCCCCCTTGCCCCCACGCCTGCAGGACTGCCTAAACCCGAGGGCTGGCAGCCATGTCCTACACACTGAGAACCCCTTTGAACAGGAGCTATTCTCGGGTACATCCCTCTCCCATCTCTCTCTCTCTCTCTCTCTCTCTCTCTCTCTCTCTCTCTCTCTCTCTCTCTCTCTCTCTCTCTCTCTCTCTCTTTTTCATTGTTTGAATCAAAATTCACAAAAGCTCCCTCTAAACGCATTTTATGTGGATTAGGTATTGCCAAACAAGTTCATCAATTTAATCCTCGGATGCATGATCGGATCATCATGGACAACAACTCAGAGTACAGGAAGAACCTTCAGGAGGTGTTCCCCAGTAACCCAGAGAATTGGACCCATTCCACAGGGTTGGAGACTCTACCTGATACAGATGGTAAAAACTGACACATTTCTTGTGAATATTATTGGTAAATATTAGGCACACATTATGACACGAATTTAAGCAGCATACAAAAGCAATGGCTGCATTTGAAAAAGACTTAACACTGCGCTAATATATTAATAATGGATATTAATTAACTAATTAAATCAAGTTAATTGATTGCGCGTGATTCAAAGTAATTCCACCCACTAGGCGCGTACAGGGTGAAGAGAGGTTTCTGTCGTTGGGTGGACCTGCCTACCAAGGCTGACTATGCTACCGAGGTGGGCCTACGCCCTCCTGACTACAGTGGGCATGACACGGAGGTCCCCACGCAGCAAATCAACTACATCCCCATGCCAGAACTCTCGTCCCTGCGTTACGCTGTAGAGGAGTGGAGGAGAGCCTGGAAAATCCGTGGGTCTACTTGGAAGAATCTTTCAAGCTCACACTCAGTTTACGCTCTATCCCAGTTATTTTACTCTGTGCCGGTTAAGCCACTAATTAGGCTGTTGATCCACTCCTGTATCGGCAAGACTGCTAGATAACGTTATGTGTTGCAGAGACTTCATGGAAGAGTGTGACTATAGAGGGCCTACTGAAGGATTTGAAAGACCTGCATGATCATGTCAGAATATCAGCCATAGCCACCTGTGCATCGGGGGCTGTCAACAGGCCCAGAGAGGAGTCGGTGCCTATAGAGACTGGTAAGATGGACGTTATTTCTGTGCCCCCTGTTCATCAGTCTTGGCGATCTCATCAAATTAGATGCTGTTTGAGGATCGCAACCACATCCTGAAGGAAGAATTAAAATTATTTAAAAAGCAATGTATACGTGTGTGTGTGTGTGTGTGTGTGTGTGTGTGTGTGTGTTTTCATCTTTGATATATTGTTTTTTGACGTGTTTGGTCCATGTGACATCCAGGTCAGTTTGGCCGTGTGTGGGATATCCAAGCAGTTCCCCAGGAACTGCACCCTCTCCTGAACCAGGCGTTGGAGGACCCAGTGAAGAGGGTTCAGATGGCAGCTGCAGTGTGTCAGTACGCAATGGGTATCCCAGACCGTCGAGCTAGGGAGATCCTTTACAGTGCCATATATCAAGGTGGGGATCACAGGACCACATGCCCACTTTATTCATACATGTAACAAATACTACAGTTTTGTTGGATTGATATGATTTCAATAAATCCATCTTATTTTCCACTAAAGGAAGTGTAAAATGTATTCCACAAAAGATTGCTACATCAGTCTTTGATTTGAATGATTTTAATACCACATGAAATGTGTGTTTGTCCAGACTCTGTCAGTGTGGGTGTAGACAGCTGGGTGGCTGCACAGTGCCTGGCTATGGAAGGGGAACACAGCAGGGTTGTTATAGAGAGACTGTTGGCACAGCAGTCCCTCAGCAAAGCTCCCTCTGATAAGGAGCAGGCTGCCTCTTTGTTGGCCAGTATTAGCAGTAAGACTGTGAGGATCTATTTATAATCAATAATTCAAAACAATTCTACATTGCAACATACGTATATGATACATACAAATCATCACTTTATTATACTTTACAATGGAAGGCTGTGTCATTGATATAGGTTTAACTGAGTCCCAACATTTGGATAGTATCTTATGTGTTTAAATACTGATAACAAATTGTAACCTTCCTGCCATCTACTAGACACTTGTACGCTCTCTACTGGCTGAGGAGCTAAACTGTGCCAACTGGAGAGCGAGACTTCTGGCCTGCAATTCCCTCTCCCAACTCAAGGGACCTGTCAATAAGGCAACCAGTCTATAGTATAGCAATAGAGTCATCCTCTTTATGTTTTTTTCTCTTTGTCTCACTGAATATGAATGTGGGCAATGTGGATGTTTTTTGCTTTTTGTCTCTCCCCTGAAAAACATATGCTTTATTTGGACTCTAATTACATAATAATCTTTTTAAAATCAAAAATCACCATACTCAGTCAAGATGTGGATTTGATGCTGGATCATATGTCTGTAGGACGTGGGGAACAAGCTGATCTACCTGATGTGGAACGATTGGAACAGCGCAGTGCGGCAGACAGCTGCTCAGGCCCTTGGGAAACTAGGGAGGGGGCGAGATCTTCACAATGAACTGAGGTACAGCAATTACACACAAAAACATACAATTTGTTTTCTGACTGTGCTTCTAATAGAGCTCCTTTTGGCCTGCTGCAGGGTGAAATTAGAGGGATTCATGCCTGCCAGGAGGGTGGAGGCTCTGGTGCTTCTTGGCCAGCTGCAGGTCATGACAGCCAAACTGTTGCCCATCCTCCTGTCCTGTCTCAATGATGACTTTGTGTCCGTTCGCAAACAGGCCTGCCTTACCGCAGCAGCCCTTTTGATGAAGAATGACATGGTAAAATACATCTTCATCCTCAGCAAATAACACTCATTTTAGTTTAAATTGATTGCCATTACAGTAGTGTGTGAATAGAGACAGGAGAAGAAACACAAAGCTATGCAAAAGTTCAAGTATATCACACAGAAATCCATATTGCTTGCAGATCTTGAATCAACTGATTCACCTGATGCAGACCGACCCAGCTTGGGAAGTCAAGGTTTGTGCTATTAACGGTAAGCATGGCCCTGTGAGCCTGTAAATGGGATTACATTTTTTTTCTTGTATAATCTATTGTTTTATTGTTTTATTTTTTAGCTTTAGGCAAAATAGGTTGCCTGACTGCGAATTTGCAGGAGCTGCTGCTGCAGGCTGTACATCACGAGGAACAGCCCGGCGTTCGCATCGCTGCCTGTGAGGCCCTTGCGATCCTCAAAGCACAGGGACCGGATTTGCAACACGTTCTGCAGGAACGTTTTGTAGTGGAGACACACCCTGTGGTCCACAGGTGAAAAGGGAAGGTTATCATGTTGCAGCATGGTTAGACACTGACCATTTTGCGTTTCTTGACTGTGAGAAATAATGTTATCAAGCTAGTCCAACCAGGCTAGTCATGTTGCTGGAACATAACATGTTAAAATTGAATGTTATTTATCCAGATGTATGCACATAATGTCTTGTCTTCCTGCATTCTCGTATTGGTTCCATAATAATAACTGTTTTTCTACAAGGCACATAGAAGAACTTCTCAGGAGCTGTGGCTACAGCATGGAAGGAGACCAGGGCATGGTTCAAAAGATCAGAAATCAGGTAACTGAAAGCATCTAGTAGTACCTTCAAATAAATAATGTCAAACCCATCAATCCAACTCAGTATTTTAAAGTTCTTAATTTAACTTCACTATGGCAGTTGAGGTAAGTGTTATGGTTTACTGTGGGATTGTCAGTCACTTCTGGTTTTTCTAATAGGTCCACCGCTTATGTAACAAGTACGCCATCACAGAAAAAGTGATCCTGATGGAGGAGTTGGAGGAAATGTTGAAGCAGCAGAAAAGGTTTCTGGCTGATGGTAGCCCCCAGCCACCCATATCACAGATGCTACAGGAACGCTACATAGGTTGGGACCTATTGTTGGACATTTCTTATTATTGTCTATTTCTACTGTAGTACCATGTAGTCTGTAATCTATCAATACATGTGTGTTTAGTAGAACTTGGCTAATAAGCGCCTACATTCTAGGACGGCACATTTACCAATACTACTCCAGTACTATTTAGAACTCATCCTTAAGTTGAATAAACCACTGTATTTGTAGCATTTTGTCTAACTGCACAAATGTCACGTCATCCCCCTCCCACTCAAGGGGGTTTGTTTTTGCATGAACAGATCAAATCAATTTTAATTTAAGACAATTCAGCACATACCAATGCTCCAGTTGCATGGCTGTAAGCTACAATGCAGCTGTTCTGAATGTATGACCCCAAGGTAATAATGTTATTTTTCCTCTCTAGCGGTTAGTCGTTCCCCTTCTCGAGTGCTACTGGATGAATCTGATTCATCAGATGCTCAGGTATGATATGGCAACAAGTAGTCATGGATAACTACTAATTTAGATTTTGTAGTTTGATTCTTAAAATATATGAGTTGATAGAAGCCCTGTTTTGAGCAAAGTCATTAGATGACCTTGTTATGTTTAACATGACTGCAAAACTACAATTGAATAGCCCTTTTCCTAACACTGGCTACCTTATGATAAAACTTATTCTATACACCTTCTGCAGTCTTGCTATAATGTTGCACATAAGCAAAAAAGTTATTTATTAATCGAAAACAAACATGTTATACCGTATATTTACAAAAAAAATACTTGGAGAATAGAGAACACCATAAGCATTTGTTCCAAAAACATTCTGAACATAATTTCATTACATTTGCAGTTGGTACTGTGCAATGTATTATACAGCAGGATTTAGTTACAATAACACAAAATTCCTTCTTGTACCAGGACCGATCAGAGAGCAGTGTTGTCTTGCAATACCTTTCAACTTCCAACCGAAAACGACACACTTCACCAAGTGCCAGTGAGAAACGTGAATCACCTGACGAAGAGGAAGATAACAGCTCATAATACTCAAAGCCAAATAATAAAAGTTGTCAGAAATGAAGACAAAATTTTCATTCCATCGTGATATACTCTGTTGGTTTTTCTTCCTCTCTGGTAAAGCTGTCAGTGATGCAGCTGCTCTGATGTGCCCTCCACTGGAGAACCTGTTTAGAGAGCTTCTCCACATCTGCAACCTGGGCTAGCAGCTGGGCCAAGCCATTGTTCTAGGTGGGGGGAAGAATTCAGGAGTAAGGGTTGGATGGCAAAAACAGAGGGGAGGGGGGGACGAGGGACTGATTGGTGAACAGTGTATAAATTGGATGCGTGTTGTAGTTATACATTTAGTTTTTTATTTAAATTCAAGACAAGGTTTTTCTTACCAGTTCGGTCAGGGTATTTTCAACAGTTGGAATAGTCTGAACAGTAATCATTTTTGTTTCTAGATTCTCGATGAACTCCACAGCCATTTTAATGACTTCAACCACATATCTGTAACATAGGACAAAAGATCACAGTAAATTAAAATGGTTTAGTTAATCATCATTACACTACACTAATTTGAATAAAAGCATACGAATAGCTTTTCCTTATATTGTTGCTAAAATATCTTTAATGCAATCTTGTGGTAAAGACAAACCAACAAAATAGCTACACATAAATTTGTCATGAGTTCCAGTAAAACTTGGTTTTTTCTCTGGAGTGTTACATGGGATAAGTTGATGGGTAGTTAAAAGGCAGTGTTTAGCTTCCAGAGATTACATCTTACTTGTGAAGGTTAACTTCAACTGGCAGGTTTGTCTGGCACAGTGGTTTCATCAACCTCTGGCGAAGACTGCCTTGTTCTCTAAGTATGTCTTGCAGATGGGAGGTGAATTGCTGTATTTCCTCAAACCTCTGGCCTGGGGAGATAATAAAATCTCGTTTTAAAATAAATTCTGCATCGATCCAATCTTAAAAAACCAAGCTTAAACACAGAAAGTAAACATCCACTTACTCAAGTAGAACTTGTGAGTTACGTCAGCACTTTCCTTATCCAACTTCAACAATTCAGTCTCTAGATTTATCTGAAAGGGGGATATAATAATAATCCATAAACAACATGATGTTGAGTTAGTGCTCTAATTTGTCGAATTAAAATGAGTTTCGATACCCTATCTATCTCCTGTTTTAATTTGGACTGCTGTTCAACTCCATGTAGATGAGGGGAGAACACTGCCTCTTTGGGGACTGCATCTAGATGCTCCTGCATGTCAACAATCAAAGGGTTAAGGCAATTCAAATATACAGTGTGTCGATTTATAATCTTTCTTGGTAAGGGTCTGTACTTGTAAACAAAAAAACTGTCATTTCTTGAATGCATACACTAAGAAGTTAATTAAGTGTTTTGATAAAGCGTGCATTTAAAATGCTGTAGTTGGGAGGATATCAGGATGACTTGAGCTTTCACCTTTTCTTACCTGGGACAGAATACCTGAGGCTACACATCTGGACAAAAAGTTTGCTACAGGATTCACTGAGAAAATAGCATGGTCCCACGGATTCATAGTGAGATATGATGGAAACCTGAAAATAAAACGCTATTGTTTAGCGAACGCTTTTTTTTCTAAACCAAGCTATCAAAGTCTCGAGTGTCCTTCAGTCTGAGCGTCTGATGTCCCTGGGTATAATAAATGTGAGCTGTGAAATGCTGACGTTCCAAATGGAAAAACAGTGCTTTTCTTACCTTATCTACTTTCAAATTTGGCCCGCCCGACTTGCTTGTTGTTTTACAAGTTCTTCTTCTGTAAAAATTAAGGAAACGTACAACCTGGGCTTCATAATTCATACTGCCCCTGGTGGGGTAAAATGTAGCAACAGTTTTTAGCCACGCCTGCGCATTGCAGGGAATTTTATTCCGATTAGAAGCGGCTAGCTAAACAACAATTGAGTAATTTGTGAGTAGCCAACACCTGACTGATTATCTGGCAAACTAACTTTGTGCACTTTCAGTATAGTAAACAACTAGTCAAAACTAAACAATTGAACCATTCTAGTGACACTTCTGACGTGTACTGTAAGTAACGTTCATCTACAATTCTTGCTCTAACGAATTTATGGCTAGCGTTGCAAGCTAAATTAACAGGCTATGCAGTTTAAAGGCTGCTAAATGTTTCGCTTGTGTCCATGGTGGTACGTACGTCACGTATTGCAGAAATAACGTTCACGCTATATTGGGGGGTGCCCGTTTATGATACTTCAAGTATTACTTGAAATGATTGTTTTACTTCTTGGATACTCCCTGACAAAAAATACACCTCATTATTATTTTGACGATGTTGCATGAACTCTTCTCAAACTTCTGTTTCCACGACATTGTTTGTCTCTTCTGTGTGGGGGGATAGCGATATTGTTGAGTACATCAAGGAAGGTGAGCACAGAGCAGACGGCAATTGTTGTAGGGTCCGAGTTGGCCATAACTCACAACCCAGAGATTCTCCATACCGTAAACTTTTACTAGTTGATATTGATTGTTAGAGTTCTGATAATACTCAAATGTTACCTATTTTGTCAAAACTCACAGTAATTGTACTGATATGTAAAATGAGAAGCACTACAGTAAGATTTTTTTTTTCTGGGGATGTAATCATAAAATCAGTGCACCAATACAGAAAAGGTAACACAGTAAATATTGATCTGTTACTGTAATAAATGTTCAGCTGACTGAGAACTAAGTTTTTTGTAGGCCCACTAACGTAAAATGCGGTGAAGCAGATCTACATGTAAATCAGTCCGCAAACCGCCTCGGGTCCTGATTAGGCCAGATGACCTCATCTACATCTGCGATGCTCTCCCTAGCTATAGAAGCACTGGGGGGAAAGCATGGCGTTTTGGATCCACCCCTCAATCTTTGGAGACTAAAAGCAAAACACAACCATTCACTAGGTTTACTATGTAAACGTTGTTGCCAAAGAAAAATACTCTTCATTGAAGCCATAATATGCAGTCATATAGCTAAAATACATGTACTGCCTAAATGCGCAAGTTGCAAGCGGGTTTTAGGCTAATAAATTGTCACAGACATCAACATGGGAATAGACCACATGAGAAGAGTTTGTATGTGCAATGACACCTTCCACAACTAGTTGATGGACTACGTCTAATAGTAACACCATTTTGTCATTTGTTGCAGGCGCTTCACCACACAAAAAGACTGAGTACATGAAGAGCGGAACAAGCAAACATTTGGAAAAACCTAAGTTGTTTGTGAACCACGTCAAAAGAGACCAATTGGATCTGGCCTTCAAGGTTGTGTTAGTCTTCATTTTCTAGTGAAGTGGCTGTTAAATTGAGAACCACATCATTGTGCATTAGGTTTTTAGCTTACTAAATGGGGAACAGTGCTCTGAAGTCCCATCTGGAGACCTCACAGAAGACTGGGGTCTTTCAGTTAACTGGGAAAGGACTCCCTGAGGTAAGAGACACAGTAATGTGTGTGCTACTGTAACTTGACGTTTTAATATTTTGTAACTACCATACCAAAACCTCATACCAAATTGTCTAGGTTTGCCAAAACAATCACTTTCAGTTTTCACTATTCATTGCATTATTAGAACCCAAGATTTAACGAATGAACACTGAATGTGTTAAATTAATTGTTTTTGTTGACATCTCGTTGACAATTATTATTATTTCTGTGGGTATTGCAGTTCCCTGAGGAGCTACAGAGGTTGACAGGAAATCTGCGGACAGTAGATCTATCCAACAACAAGATTGAAGTTCTTCCACCCAGTATAGGAAATTTCCTGCAGATGAAGAGTCTTACATTAAACTGTAATAAACTGAGTGAGTGATTGGATCTTCTAGTTAAAAAGTAATTATAACTGGAATAATTCATTAATACCTAATTGTCAGAAAAAGAAAAAAAATCTGCTTTTAGCTCTTTGTGCAAGGTGCAAAATGTTTAAAGCACGTATTTTGTGTGTGCATTAGATGTAAATATATGTACAAGCTACCAACATATCTGCCTATCTACAGGCAGTCTCCCTTGCGAGATCAGCAAACTCAAGAAACTGGAGACCCTGCTGCTGAATGGCAACCAGCTACAGCAGTTGCCAGCCACTATAGGGCAGCTTAAATCTCTGCGAACCCTCAGCCTGTCGGGAAACAAGTTCCGGGAGTTTCCCAGCGGCTTAGGAACTCTTAGACACCTCGATGTCCTGGACCTGTCCAAGAACCACATCCAGGCCGTTCCAGCTGAGGTGTCCGCTCTTCAAACTATAGAAATCAACCTCAACCAGAACCAGGTAAGACCAATTTCCCAAGCAGCTTACTTATGCCATACTAGAGAGGCTTTCAGCACTATGCGTTATGTCCTCTTTCCCAGATCTCAGTGTTGGCTGCAGAGGTGTCTACGTGCCCCAGGCTGAAGGTGCTCCGGCTGGAGGAAAACTGTCTTGAGATTGCCTCCATCCCCATGTCCATCCTCAAAGACTCCCAGGTCTCCCTGCTCTCTGTTGAGGGCAACCTGTTTGAGGTGAAAAATATGAGAGACCTGGAGGGATACGACAAGGTAATTAAAAATATATTCTTATTTTTTTCAATTAAAGCAATGTCAGGTTAGAGAAATACAGTTGAGGCCAAAAGTTTACAAACACCAAGGCTAAAGATATTCAAACTCAGTTTTTCACAACTCCACACATTTCATGTTACCATACATTTCTTTTGGCAAGTCAATTAGGGCATCTACTTTGTTCACATCAGAGGTAATTTTAAAATAATCAATTAGAGACAGATTTATTTCACTATGTGAAAAAAATTACCTCGGATGTGAACAAAGTAGATGCCCTAATTGATTTGCCAAAAGAAATGTGTGGTAACATGAAATGTGTGGAGTTGTGAAAAGCTGAGTTTGAATATCTTTAGCCTAGGTGTATGTAAACGTTTGGCCTCAACTGTAGATGTTTTTGATTTGTTGCAGATTTGAGTCCAGTCCTACTGCAATTGTGCAGTCATCAAATGTTTGGCAATGGATATATTTTTGGATATTTATTTTTACCAACATTGTAGTTAAAAAACAGACTTGTCTGCACTCACAAGAAAACAGAGAGTTAAAGGGTTGGTGATCTCTTGTGTCTATTTGTGGTTAAGGCTTGTATTTATTGTAATTATTTGTCAGAATTTTTTTTAAGAAAGAGTTATGCTAATGTGGTAGGCCTGCTAATAATATGATTTCCACAATGTTTGGAGGATTACCTTGGTAAAGTGTTCTGGTTTAGTTAGTCCTGGTTTTCCTAGATAATCCTGCCAAAATGATGACTGACCCTTACATGGCTAGAATGGGATAATTGTTTGACTTCTGTAAGTGGCGCTCTTCCAATCTCTTCACTGATGTGTCTCTTTGTTGTTTTCTCTCTCTGCAGTACATGGAACGCTTCACTGCCACTAAGAAGAAATTTGCTTGAATAGGATCTCAATAGTCCATACATAGTGCCCCCCCCTACCCTGAGGTTCAGCTTCTGGACTCTACACAAGCATAGATGTGGTTGTGGCCTTAGGACAACAACATTTTGCCACAGCTTCTGCAGCTACAGATTTCAATGAAGAACTAGGGGACAGAGTCAATAAAGAGACCATCAGACTTGACATAACATCTATTTATCAAAAGAGGGAGAGAGGGGGAGAGAGAGACTGACTGGCATGCAGGCCGCATACAACTGAACTGTGTCTCATGGGATGACAACTAACAGCGTATACTTTAAATAGTTATTGTTTGACAAACATTCAGGGACACACTTGCTTTAAATATTCTTAGAAGTTACCATAGTCTAAGACACTAACAACTTTCTTACTAAACTATTATTATTATTATTATTATTATCCACAAATGTGCTGTGTTTATTTGTTGCTTGTTGCTTTGTGGCATGTGATAATCAGTTTTCGATTACTGCTAAACTTTTCAAGGAATTTTAAGGCTATAGATGAGATCCTATGTGTTCATGGCGGTGGTGGAGTTTTGGTTGTCAGATGCAATGCACAATCGGAATGATACTATAAAAGCAAGAGCAATTTATGCAAACCAAGGTATTTTGATTGACTGTGTTATAGTTTTGAAGAGATTGAGTTGCAATGTCTGTTAAAGCACAGTACAAGAACAGAGATCCGTCTTTAACAATGAAGAAAGACACTCCGATGTGCGAACTTTGCTGAAGATCAATGTCACTGAATATGAGACAAGTGTGTAGTCAGTCGTACTGTCTGAATGATTCATGGATTAATATGTAAAGTGAGGTATTGATAAATCTAGCAGTTGTACATAATCGTGTTAATTTATATTCATTATATTTAAGTATTGCATAGGGGCTGCCCATCTAATTCAAGTTTTCTTCCCAATCAGATAATATGTGTGTTTTTTGTATATAATTTTAACCATAAACACGGCTGTCTGAAATAACTGATGTTTTTAGTTATACAATACCTTATAGTGTCATAAAACGATTACATTCTCTGCAACCTTTTGCATAAATAAATATATAATGAATGACACACTACAAATGGTTTAATAGTTTTTTAAGGTTTTTAAAGTTGTGTGCAGCACCAGCTGGCGATCAAGCGCACAATTTGCTTCTCGCATGAGAAGGGAGAGGCTGCAGACCTGGAGCCCAGGCAGCCACAGGCCCGAGGCAGTTTGAGGACCCTGTGCCTAGGCTAGTTGTATACTTGTCGTCCAGTTGGTGGCGGTAATTTACCTTAAACTGGTTTGCCAACCGCCAATAAAGAACCAAAAAGAAGACGAAGAAGAAGCTACACAAGTCAAAAGTATGCTAATTCCAAAAAATTGATTTATTCAAATATTGTTGTTCCGCAGTCCCGTAAGGATATTATGGGTTATTTAAAGAAACTCGCTTAGGGTTGATATCAATTTATTGCGATATATCTCGTGATTTCAACGTTTTTAGTTACACTACGCATTATCTCCAACGAAGTATTAGTCGAGTTAACTACGTTACCAACTTCAAATAATTTGTGGGCTCGAAAGTAAATTTTAGCTGAAGTCATTGATATTGTTAACTGAACATGTAAACAATTTGTAAATTCTTAGTCAGTTTTGGGAGTGAAATCTGCAGTCCGACATGTTGTTAGCTAAAGATTTAGTTTATTTACTCGATTCACATTAGACCTATCCAACCCCCTCTGCCCTTAGCTATCTCTCTAACCCTCAGTCCTTTTTTATATGTATTTGTATTTTCCATTTTCTGCCATCTGTCACTATCCCATACATGAGATGGCTTCTTCGGGTAAGATATTCCTATGGCCCCATTTACACCGCTTAAAAACTTACTCCACATTGATTCTGGAGCATCATTTGAGTATGCGCTGGATATGTGTTACACATCAAAGACAAATACCATAGGCCTATTCTGTATATACAGTGCCTTGCAAAAGTATTCACCCCCCTTGACATTTTTCATGTTTTGTTGCCTCACAACCTGGAATTAGAACGGATTGTTTGAAGGTTTGCATCATTTTATCCACAGAACATGCCTACAACTTTGAAGATGTGATTTTTTTTTTTTTATTGTGAAGCAAACAACAAATAGGACAAAATAACAGAAAACTTCAGCGTGCATAACTATTCACCCCCCTAAAGTCAGTACTTTGTAGAGCCACCTTTTACGGCAATTACAGCTGCAAGTCGCTTTGGATAAGTCTCTATGAGCTTGCCACATCTTGCCACTGGGATTTTTGCCCATTCCTCAAGGCAAAACTGCTCCAGCTCTTTCATGTTGGATGGTTTCCGCTTGTGAACAGCAATCTTCAAGACTGACCACAAATTCTCAATTGGATTGAGATCTGGGCTTTGACTAGGCCATTCCAACACATTTAAATGTTTCCCCTTAAACCACTCGAGTGTCGCTTTAGCAGTATGCTTTGGGTCATTGTCCTGCTGGAAGGTGAACCTCCGTCCCAGTCTCAAATCACAGGCAGACTGAAACAGGTTTTGCTCAAGAATATCCCTGTATTTAGCACCATCCATCTTTCCCTCGACTCGAATCAGTTTCCCAGTCCCTGCTGCTGAAAAACATCCCCACTGCATGATGCTGCCACCACCATGTTTCACTGTGGGGATGGTGTTCTTGGGGTGATGGGATGTGTTGGGTTTGCGCCATACATAGCGTTTTCCTTGGTGGCCGAAAAGTTAAATTTTAGTCTCATCTGACCAGAGCACCTTCCTCCATACATTTGGGGAGTCGCCCACATGCCTTTTGGCAAACTCAAAACGTGCCATCATATTTTTAACACTAAGTAATGGCTTTTTTCTGGCCACTCTTCCATAAAGCCCAGCTCTATGGAGTGTACGGCCTATTGTGGTCCCATGCGCAGATACACCAGTCTCTGCTGTGGAACTCTGCAGCTCCTTTAGGGTTACCTTTGGTCTCTGTGCTGCCTCTCTGATTAATGCCCTCCTTGCCCAGTCTGTGAGTTTTGGTGTGCAGCCCTCTTTTGGCAGGTTTGTTGTGGTACCATGTTCTTTCCATTTGAAGATGATGGATTTGATGGTGCTCCGGGGGATCGTCAAAGATTTGGATATTTTTTTATAACCCAACCCTGACTAGTATTTCTCAACAACTTTGTCCCTGACTTGTTTGGAGAGCTCCTTGGTCTTCATGGTGTGATGCCTCTTGCTTAGTGGTGTTGCAGCATCTGGGACCTTTCAGAAAAGGTGTGTTCATACTGACAGATCATGTGACACTTAGATTACACACAGGTGGACTTCATTTCACTAATTATGTTACTTCTGAAGGTAATTGGTTGCACCAGGGGCTTCATAGCAAAGGGGGTGAATACATATGCACATGCCAATTTCCAGATTTTTATTTTTAAAAATAATTTTTTATATATATTTTTTTCTCATTTCACTTCACCAACTTAAACTATTTTGTGCAGATCCATCACATAAAATTCAGATTAAAAAAATATTTAAATGACAGGTTGTAATGTAACAAAATAAGTAACAAGCCAAGGGGGGTGAATACTTTTGCAAGGCACTGTAAATCTCTCTCTCTCTTTCTCTCTCTCTCTCGATGATCAAACATTGACAACCTGCCATTATTTACAAATAACCATTTTCTTTCCAACTTTAATTTTTTTTTCTTTGAACAAAATTGAACATCTCTTGAAGAAGAGGTGAGGGCCAGGAGTCAATTCCCATTGGTTAAAGTTTTAATAAATACTTCATGGGTCACGAAAAAATTGTCTTTCTTTCTTTTTTCCTTTTATTTCAGAAAGGGATGAATTGCTTGTCTTAGTAAAATGCTATGTAGAATTCTGTTCTGTAGATGTATGACAAATAATAGGGAGTAGTACAGCAGATATGTAATCAATGGTGCATATCATTACACTGTATGTCTTGAGGGGTTATATTTAAATTGAACGTTTATATATAAATTCTGACAACTGAAACTACATGGATCACTCAATTGCACTTGGCTCTTGTGTATCAAAAAAACATTAGTGGATATAACTATATACTAAACACTAAGGCAGCCTTTTTAATCAATAGCATAGTGCTTTTCATTACATTGTACAATCAGTTCAGCATATCCCATTTCTTAATATGTTTATATTTTAATTCACTAAACAATCGCAAAGTAAAGCTAAATAACTTTTTAACTTTTGTCATTTTTTTAAGTGTAAAATAAATTCGTCTAATTGTACACACGGTTATTAATGTAAACGTTTACGTTTGGACAGCATATGGTTATCTGTCAGTGTCCTAAACGGCATGGAGCCTGTTGCTGCCTGGGGGGACTGTGGCTGCCTGAGGGGACTGTGGCTGTCTGGGCTTCAGGTCTGTAGCCTCCCCCTATAGCCTCGCATTCCTAGACTGAGCGAGCCTAGAATCCTCCCTGCAGTAAGCTGCTTCTCTCCAGAGAGAAAGAACAACGCGTGAAAGTTATGCGCGAAACAATAGCGTTTGAAAGTATCTTGGAGCCCATGCTTAATTATGTCATTGAATGTTCATGATTGGATAGGAAACCGTCTACTTGTATCAATCTGTTCTGCAGTAGTTGGAACAACGACCCTGGTAAATTGTATCGCTTCAAAGTTTTAAATGACAGAATTACAGAGGATATTTGTAGCGGAGTGCTTGTGCCGTATTGTGGCTATGCTGTTGTTGAAGTGACCACCGACACAGTCTCGGCCGATTGAAGAGTTCCAGTTTACAACTTTAGAAGTTTTAAGACAAATAATGAGAAGATGAAAAGAGTGCTTTGGATTATACTCTTATCATTACATTTTTTTGAAGGACTATGTGGCAATGGTAAGTTTCAGCTCTAGTTGAGAAAAACATTCAGGTTAAGTTTTTTTTCTAAATATGTTAAATTGATGTTTTTTTTTTGTTGTTTTTTTACTTTGGTTATCTTGTTGCCCCGGGTCTGGGACAGATCATGTTTGATTTTATACCATGACCTCGCTTAAATGACAGTATATGGGTCGGTTAAAACTATGTCCTGGAGGAATTATGTCTAATCTCATTCCCTTATTGTAAAGTAATTAAATGTATTCTCTGATGAGCCACTATGTTGTGTGTGTGTGTGTGTGTGCGCGCATGTGCGTCAAGAGAGAGAGCACTCCAGCTGTATGTTCATTACATTGGACATCTTTCTTGTGCTCAGCCACCTATGACGTCTACAAAGCTCAAGTCAACACACAGAGAAACCAAGCAATCAGCACCATCTCAACACAATAGACAGTTCTACTTATAGACAAAAGCTTCTTCAGTGAAAACACTGACTGACTTTACTTTTGAATTATTTATTTATATGTTCCCAAAATGCCTCACATTTACAGGTGGTTACTTATGTCCACCAAAAGTTACTATGTACAAGAATATTCTAATTGTAGATAATTGAAAGTAAAAAATGATCGTGGATATATCTATTGATTATTTTTATATGAACACCACAGGACTCCGTTTCACCAAGAACCCTGCCAACCTGACCGTGACCCAAGGCAACATGGCCCGGTTGGGCTGTGCTATTGAGGGGCTAAGTGAGCCTGAGATTGTCTGGATGAAGGATGGAGATAAACTCTACAGCACTGATCAGATGTACATCACACTGGAGTCCCATCACTGGGAGACGTTCCATAGGTACCACTGTGTGTGAGAGGGTTTATTTGACAAATGCTGGGTATACTACCTTCAGACCAAGCATGTTACGTCCGCATAGAGAATAAGATACTTTCTGTACCCTTTGTGTACATTGCATTGAACATCTTAAATTATGTTTAAATTAAATGAACATTTGAATATGATATATGAAATCGGATGACGCATTCACAATATGTGTGTTGGGTGGTTTTGTGCAGATAAGCTTAGCATGTTAGTTATGATTCAGTTCGGTGTTATGGATAAACAAATGCTGTAATTACTGGTTCCTGTGTTTCACCAAACTTGGAAAGACTTTGTTCAGTGGCAGTACATGGCAGGTCCTCTTAGTAGCAGAAATGGAGGTTTGAGTCCTGGGAAACCGGTAGTAAGTGAAATGCCGTCAACTACCTCAGTGGCAATTTGCAGTGGATTTGAACTACTTGGCGGAATGGAATTCAATGTACAGTATGTAATCATGTCACAAGTGAATTCCCTGCCAAACACAGCAAGTGGCTGGATATCACTTTGGTATTATGTTCATGTTTTCCCAAAGATTGTAATGTTTCTAGTTATTTATTATTTACCTAGATTTTGGGAACTTTGGACACACTAATCTTATTTATACCCAATGGAGATAAATGAATTGCTAATAGGATTACTTACTTTTTCCGTGTTACATTACAGCCCCGTACATTAATAACAATATTTCAGGCAGGTGTGTCCCCCATGCCTATGACCTGCGTAGATTTAGTGTTAACATAGCGTTTCACCTGACCAAGCAGAATCCTATAGCTCAGGCCCTAGCAGCATAGAGTTGGAATGCAGTCAGGTGCTTGTGAATATTGTAAAGCTGTAGACTGGGCAACACTGGACCAGTGGGCTGGTGGTAAAACACACACACACACACACACACACACACACACACAGATACAGACACAGACAAAGTGTACTGGCATGGCTACAGTTTAATCACTTGCACATGTGCAGGGAGGGACTGCCGATCAAAGGTCTTCTAGCAACTCAGGACTTAACTTCCTCTGGTGTTTAGTAGATCCATTGTATGACTTAACCGTTGCTAGTTTTGGGACAAGGTTGCCTTGATTCTCTTGTTATTTTGTAATGAATTGTTATTTGTCTCTTGTAAAATCCCTAGACCGCTTCAATAGGCTAGAATCTTAGAAAAGAGACTTGACAGACACAGTGTGTGTGTGTGTGTGTGTGTGTGTGTGTGTGTGTGTGTGTGTGTGTGTGTGTGTGTGTGTGTGTGTGTGTGTGTGTGTGTGTGTGTGTGTGTGTGTTCCAGTGTGAAATCTGTACAGCAGCAAGATGCAGGGAAGTACTGGTGTGAGGTGGAGTTCCATGGCATCACCATGTCGTCAGAGCCTGCCTGGATCACTGTGGAAGGTAACTAGTCTCTAACTCACTCTGCATATTTCTCTCTCTCTCTCTCTCTCTCTCTCTCTCTCTCTCTCTCTCTCTCTCTCTCTCTCTCTCTCTCTCTCTCACTCTCTCTCTCAGTGTCTTGCCTATCATTTTGTTTGCTTGCTCGACTGCTGATTCATTTTGATAAATTATTTTCTCCCTACTGACATTTCCTATCCCTCTTATTTACCGCCTGTATCACATTAGAAATGGCTATAATGGCCTAACTCACCATTCACCGGCTTGTTTTATCGTGTACCCTTTTCTTTTTCTCTAGGGGTGCCCCACTTCACCCTGGAGCCTCAAGACACAGCCACCTTCCCTGGGGTTTCCTTCAATTTGACATGTGCTGCGGTGGGACCCCCCGACCCAGTGGAGGTTCTGTGGTGGATGGGAGGGGTGCAGGAGGGCGACGTTACGACCTCTCCCTCTGTACTTCATGTAAAAGGTTTGTTATCAGTGGCTGGTTCTTACGTCCTAACTTTACATCATGAATGTAGACTGTAATGTCATTATCATATAGACGAGGTCATTGTCAAGATGCAGAAACTTCACAAACACGACACCCCACACACAGTGGGTTCTCATTAATCCTCTCTCGCTCTCTCTCTCTCTCTCTCTCTCTCTCTCTTCTATTTCTACTATATTGTATAATCAATAGTTTTGTGAATCACACGTCTGAATTATAGAGGTTTAGCCCGTCCCCTTGAGCTCACTGCAGTCGGTGTGTGTACACAGTCATTTATGTGCAAGGTCAAGCCTGTTTGTGTCATAGACTTACAGTACAGACCTTGTCACCATTAGTCATACATTTCAAGGAAGGGATTATGGCTCTATTACTTTCTAACAGCACACACACACACACACACACACACACACACACACACACACACACACACACACACACACACACACACACACACACACACACACACACACACACACACACACACACAGAGAGAGAGAGAGAGAGAGAGAGAGAGAGAGAGAGAGAGAGAGAGAGAGAGAGAGAGAGAGAGAGAGAGAGAGAGAGAGAGAGAGAGAGAGAGAGAGAGAGAGAGAGAGAGAGAGAGAGAGAGAGAGAGGTAGCTCCTTGGGCTCAAACCTGTCCGTAGAGTCTGAATTAGAAATGGCCTCTTACAGAACTGAGACAAAGGTTTCTGTGTGCAGCTGCTTCTACAGCCATTTCTGTTGTGTCTACACACATCATGTGTTAGCTCGGGGTTTGTTTGGGCTGCAGTGTTTACCTGTAAATGTTCTGTTGGGCTTGATGGGGGTGTGCAGTAGCATGAAAGTCACGTAACTAAATGTTGCCCAAGTTATGAAAATGTTGCAGTTTTTTGATAAATGAATGACTTTGTGTTTTTTATACTAGAACATACCATGATTTTTTTCTGGCTTTTCTGGAAGGCAGCATTTCTTCAATTGTATCATGTTCCTCATTGAATACATTGGACATAATCTCTCTCTCTCCTGTATTGTCAGTGTGTATCTGGTGCTTTCCAGTAAAAGCCAGCAGACAGTGTCTGTGATGTGTATGTAACTGGACCCCCTCACATTCTGTAGCAGGCTACATCTTAATGAATGACAATCAATACAGCTGCTAGTGCATGCGTATGTGTGTGTATATATGTGTTTGTGTAGTTGTGTAGTTGACTAGGCTATGGGACAGACCAAGATAAATGGAAAGAGAGCTGCTCTACTAAAATGTTTAACTGATGAACAAATCATTCTCAGCTCCTCTTTATGTTGCTTTCAAATTCAAATCCCCAAGCACTTCTTATGTGATGGTAGTCTTTTAAAGCCAACCTTTCCCATGACCTGTATTTTCTTTAATTGGAGTCAAGTCTTGACAGGTGCAAGAACAGGTAAGTGCGTAAACAAGTAGCTTCTTACAAAAGGGGCAATTTTGTGAACATCCTCAGCTCAGCATCTTTACGTAAGAGAGCAAATATTTCTTAACAAGATCCTCTGCTGTCTCAGACTCCTATTAAATTCTAGTGTTTGTATCACACTATTGAGGATATGCCTTATACGAACATCTTGCATCCCCAGTATATGTGTGGTTTGTTTTTTCCTGGGAACAGAAAGACAGGATGTTGATATGCTGTAACACAATGTCTGGTGTTTCTCACAAATTCTAATCCAATGACAGTTTACCTTAAAAGGCTTGTGGGAGTTGGCTGCTGTCTGTAATACTTAAAGTTCCTCAGAATTATATCGCATCACTTAACATATCTCTCTCTCCAAATTTCTGTCTTCCTTCTTACCTACTCTTGCTCTTACCTCCTGCTTATCTCTCTCTCTCTCTCTCTCTCTCTCTCTCTCTCTCTCTCTCTCTCTCTCTCTCTCTCTCTCTCTCTCTCTCTCTCTCTCTCTCTCTCTCTCTCTCTCTCTCTTGCTCTCTGTCTTTCTGCCCGTTCTAGGTGTCAATAACAGCGTCAAGTTTTACTGTGAAGCCAAGAATGCAAGAGGCATCTCCGTGTCCCGCACAGGCACTGTGTTCATCAAGGGTAAATTGTTAGTGAGACTGTAGACTGGGCAACACATGTGAACAAAATGGGGATAGCGTGGATAGTTCCTTTCCAACAGTTTCTATTGGTGTTCCCTTTATTCGTCAAATCATTTGTTTCAAATTCATAATTCTTTTTCACCATGTTTTGACAACTGTTGAAACCTTTTCCTAGCATGCCACCCAAGATCATTATGGTTGTTGGAAACAATTTTAAAAAATCAAAGGAGGGCCTTCACACCAGTTTTACTTTACTTAAAGTTTCTTAATATCAAATGTGTTAATCTTAATAAGCTGCACACAGCTTTAACTAGGCCCTCTAGTCACTGGCACTATGGTACAACCCGAAGACAAAGCCCCTTGATAGCCACTGCTATTATCAGTGCTCATAATATCTTTGTTAACTGCTGTGTCTGTCTCTGACAGTAACTTTATTCCCAACTTGTTAACAGAGCTCATTTACAAAAATCAGAGGACACAAAATAGTGCACATTTAGTGATTGTTCTTAGTCACCATTAAGAACAACACCAGGCATAGGATTTACAGGACAGTTAAGAAAGTTTCTGAAAGAAATAACAACCAGCAATGAACTTTGACATCTTTGGGTAGTATTTGCTAGTCTTTGTAATCAACGGTCTGTCTGTCTCTCTGTCTGTCAGTCCTCCCATCAGCTCCAGTTGAATTACAAGTGGTCCAGGTGGTCGACCACAATGTCACATTGTCATGGCAGTCAGGATTCACTGGTTACTCTGAACTATCCAGCTGCACCATCCAGGTAATACAGATACAAAATAAATAAATACAAACAAATAAACATATTTCTTTAGTATGCATTTTTGTACATTGTTTAAGTACAGCAGCAGAGTGAAAGTAAAAAATATGTATCCAGTTTAGAATTTTAAGTTCAGAAAATGACTGCTTTATGAGTAATGATGAATGACAAGCTTCGTCTCACATTGCTTCAGGTGTGCTCTAATGCTGTCCTAAATCAATGGATCTTAGACTACATTGCTTCCATGCAAATCCTGTCTAGTACTTTGGATTAAATGTTGACTCCGGCGCTATACATGCTTTATTTCATGCTCATTTTCTTTTTTTTCTCTTACTTTCTACTTTGTCCTCGATCTCCCCATCCGGCATCCAAAGTTGTCCAAGCGGTCGGGGAGGAAGGTGTTAGTGCCGGATCAGCAGGTGGATGTGCCTCCATACCAGCAGGTCCTGTCTGGTCTCAGCTGCCACACTAACTACAGCGTCAGGCTTTCCTGTCAAAACGAGGCGGGGTCCTCTCCATACTCCCCCTGGTTGAACTTTCAGACTCCAGAAGCAGGTGGGCAGTGCACACATTATTCATTAACTATTCTATAGGCATGGTAACCTGAAATTACATTTGAGGATTGTTTATATCAAAAACCATAAAGCAATAATTTATCAAAAACAAACAAAAATGTTTTATCTTTAGCTATAACCCTAACTATATACAAGGCATTTACATATTTTGCTGTCATGTCTTACATTATGTTCGTTGGAGAATGCCAAAGTGCAGTGTAATAACACAAAGTAAGAATACAAATTAAGTTATTAGATTACACATTTTAGATATTCCAATCGATTAAGTTACAATAAAAAAAAAAAAATTCATCATTACCTGATTATGTTTTTCAAGTAATCTGCCCAACAGTGGTAGTTGGATATGTCATTGTGTCAACATTTTATATATTTTTCCTGTGTTGAACCACGAGTGGTAGACGCTATTTTGTTTCCAATTTATGCAACTATATACATGTAACTACCACTGGTTTTGTACACATGCCACGGTGTTGTCAGCTGCACTGAAAGACACATAGTTATGCTGACAACACTGTAATGGGGACAGACTGACAATCAGTATGGAATGCTGTTCTTCATCTGCCTGAGGCCTAAAATGGACAAATCAAACGGGTGATTCATACTACCTATTTAACAATGTAAGACAAGAAATATAATTTTGGTGCTTTGGTGCCTTGTTTGTATCTTTCAAAACTGGCATCCCCAAGGGCTAGTCAGTGGATTCCAGTCCCACTGGTACAATGAGCCATTGTGCATGGCCTCAATCCATATCAATGGGCCACTGGTGTAGCAATTGGCTCTTTAGCGCCTTCTAAGGGGTAGAGCTAAAAGCACACTTGACAGGTTGCAGGCTTCGGTAGTCTGGGGCCTTTGCTACGACAGTGTTGTTTTTATCTCTGTTTTTCTCCCAGTGTCTTTTAATAAAGTTCAACATTGCTCGGACACAATGTCTTATCTTGTTCTATAAGGAACACTTTTGTGTCTCTTTTTTCCGGCTTTCTGTGGCGTGCGTGCGTTTGCGTGTGATATCCATCAGTGCCCTCTGCAGCTCCCAGGAACTTGACATTTGATCTGACGGAGCAGCAACTGTCACTAAATTGGGCAAAGTTGGAAGAGGAGCAGCTACAAGGCAGCCTGCTGGCCTATAAGGTCCAATGGAACCTGGGAGGAGAAGGACAGGTAGACTCCATTAACTACACTAGATTCAGCGACCTAATAAAAACAAACCGATCACGTTCAGATCATAAACCAAAGGCAATATGGTCAACAAACATTAGCGCCAATGTACAGCCCTAACTCATTGCTGTACCAAACCTAATATCAGTCAAAATAACAGTCTTATCAACTACGTGCAATATGATTCATAAGCCAGAAATAGTTGCTGGATGTTGACACCAATTGGGCCAAACTAGGGTGGTGTGTGGTTTATCAAAGCAACTATAGGCAACTGGTTTTATATTATCCATAAGTTTCTTCTGATAGCACATTGTAATGTCTATGGGAGAATGAAAAAATCGCGGTTCAGATCAGTCCTCTTGAAGTCTCAATATTTAACACTAATTTTGTCTGCCACCGGGCACTATCTCCCGCAAAACTGTGACAAATTGCTTTATTGCTCAAGGAAGTGTGTCACTAAATCAGGAAGAGATGCCCATACTTGGAATATAGTAATTCATCGTGCTAGCGATATGCAGTGACCATGAGCATTCTGCATGTCTTCTTTATGACAGTTAGGGAAAATAATTACACTAAGTAAGCGGTAGGGTGTCACCAAAATCAACTCGATAAACTGCCTCTAGTAACTTTAAAGAGAAACATATTAGTACCCTGTGACTAGCTGTAATACAGCTTCATTTTTTTTATGTGTGTATGTATTTGTGTGAAAGATTACGCTTATTTTTCTAGTTTCCTAACACATCAGTACCCTAAATAATTTACAGTAAATGTAAACTGTTCCAAGGCTTTAGTACCTCTGCGCCAGGTAATTTCAATCCACCCATTCATTTCAATGAATTGAACTCTTTGACCACAGGTCATGCTATGGTCTCAGCAGTAGCACACTTTTGTGCAATTTTACAAAATGTCTACCACTTCCTTACTTGGTTTATCTTTACTCTGTTTAATAGGAGGCTCTTCTGTTTAAAGACAATGTGGCCCACCTATCTGGTGGTGGTCGGTTCTTCAATGCTACATTCCAGGTGTCTGCATGTACAGTAGTGGGTTGCGGACCATGGAGCCAACCAATACTGGTGATGCCAGCCTCAGGTACCTAGACACAACTAACCCTTTTTTTCATTCTGTAGCGCTTGTTTGTTATACACATAGGGTCCTTTTCAGCAGTGTGCTTATTGTGCATTGATGCATGTGTGCCGTTTCTTTTTGACAGCAGTACAGGCCCAGACCCAGAGGGGCCACATGTGGGTGGGTTTGCTGCTGGGTCTACTGGTGGCCACCATGGTTGGCCTTCTCTTTACAGTCCTTGTGCAACGAAGAGGGAAGGAGACTCAGTTTGGGTATGCAGCTTTTACAAGCAGGTGTTATTTTTCACCGACAATACAGACTCAACTGTAAAGACTGTAGTATTTATTTGTCCTTGTTCCGGCAGGTCAGCGTTCAAGCCCCCTGGGACAGAGAGCACTGTCTCCTTCACAGCTGCACGCTCATTCAATAGACAATGTCCTGAGCTTCAAGATTCCAACTGTAAGTCTAATGGTTTTGACAAGGAAGGAGGGGGGAGGTATACATCCCTGGGCTACACATGCATATCCAACAGGTTTAGTTTTAGCACAATAATTATAGGCACAGCCAGTGCCACATGCTACTGACAAGATTTCCCTTAGACATGGAATTTACAGCTGGATTAAAAATTTATTTTTCCATGAATGGAGATATAAAATGAGTTAAACACTTGTAGCTAAAGGAATTAATTTAAACTCAGATGAGCCAAGTTTTGCATAAAAAAGGTCCACTGCTTTACTAGAAAAATACTTCCTAAGTGATAGGAATCCTTACATTAACCTTTTGTTAACATAAAATAGCAATATACCCCTATACTGTATATTAGTCATAACTCTTTTTGTTGCCAATCAGTGGACAGCCTGGGTATTAACGATGACCTTAAGGCCAAACTACAAGATGTCCTGATCCCAGAGAGACTACTGACCCTTGGACACATGTTGGGTAAAGGTTAGTTTCACATTGTAAATACATTAAAAACTATTGTCTCCCGACTCTTGCAGCATACTGCTGGAGGCTATTCTAAACATGTACAGTATAACACTGCATTTTGTGCATGCAAAAAGTAAAGGTGCAGAGGTGATGTGTATTTGTGGTGAGAGTCTTAATGCTGGCTGCTGCACTAAGACTGGAAACGGGATATAATTTACAGTAAATAATGTTCTGTCATTCAGTATGACCTATGCATTGCAATGGGTTTTGCAGAAAAACATCAGAATGTCAACTCTGTAGTGTTTCGGAATATGAATAGAGGAACCGTTTTTATCAATTTCCCTCTAAACTACCAAACACAGCAATACAAAAGGAGATGTACTGTATTTCTTGGTCATTTTACAGGGGAGTTTGGATCAGTGCGAGAGGCCTTTCTGAAAATGGATGACAACACAGTACAGAAGGTTGCAGTCAAAGTCCTTAAATGTAAGCGACACTATAGTTGTTACCAATAAGTATATAAATGTTAGTTTTTGTTTTTACATTTGCAATGGCATTTAGTCACAATTCTATCAACATTATGTCTACAATTGTACAACATTTATATTTAAATGAAATTAGTTTTAAGAAGGTACGGACATTCTAATAAGCTATTCTGTATTCCTTATATTAAGCCGACATAAACTCCTCATGTGATATTGAACATTGCCTGAAGGAAGCGGCTTATATGAAGGACTTCCACCATCCCAACGTCATTCAGCTTATAGGTTAGTAGAGTTGTACCCAATGGGTAAGGTGGGCTACAACCAAATAGTGTCGTTGTATGTAAATTCCCATGAGTGATTACTCCACTGCAGGAGTGAAAGATTGCTTTTTTATGCAGGAGTGAGCCTCCATAAACGTCATGGACTGCGTCTGCCCATCCCCATGGTTATTCTTCCCTTTATGAAACATGGAGACCTGCACACCTTTCTGCTCCTTTCACGCCTGGGGGATGAACCCTTTGTGAGTTGCTTTTAGACACTTTCTCCCACAGAAGCAAAAAATGACAAACCGATAGTATTAAAGGTAGTCCAAGGCCTACACAAGACAAACATGAATTAAATAAGATTGTTAGGAGATATATAGCCGTAGCACTTATCTGACATTAGCCTACTTAAAATAGAACACTAATGTGTTTCAAACTTCCTGTCGCTTTTTGGAATATGTATCTCTGCTGAACAATTTCCTGTTGGGAATGTAGCAAAAACTGAAAACATTCTACAGATGGTTATTGCATTGACTGAAAGTACTTTAATTTTGTATCATACCCTACAGTCCTCAATATTGCTTGTTGTTATCTGCCCTTTCTTTACATTGCCCAGGCACTGTCTCTACGGATGCTTATTCAGTTCATGTTAGATATAGCACATGGGATGGAGTACCTGAGCAGCAAAAGCATCATCCACAGAGATCTAGCAGCACGCAACTGCATGTGAGTTGTTCATGTTATACAATGATTGTTGTGTGAACACCAGGCAGAATGCCAAATAATGAAAAATCTCCTTATGATACATTGTTGTTTGGCTTGTTTTTATCATATTGGACCGGTATGCCTAGGCTGAGTGAGAACATGACGGTGTGTGTGGCAGATTTTGGTCTGTCCAAAAAGATCTATAGTGGAGACTACTACAGACAAGGCTCTGTGTCAAAATTGCCTGTGAAGTGGATTGCACTGGAGAGTCTAGCAGACAATGTCTACACTACGCAGAGTGATGTGGTACAGTACACAATTTAACCTCTTTAAAAGCAGTGACGACGACACTGCCTTTTTTTACATTCCGAAGATAATAAATCTATAAGAAATTGTAAAATTATGTCATAGAATTTAAAGATGTTTCCCTTACTACTTGTATGTCATTGTCCTTGTAGTGGGCATTTGGAGTCACCATGTGGGAGATTATGGCACGAGGACAAACCCCCTATCCTGGAGTGGAGAACTCTGAGATATACGAGTACCTCATTAAGGGAGAGAGACTCAAGCAGCCTGCTGACTGTAGAGATGACGTGTGAGTGATCTAAAACCATTTTGTATGTCACAAATCCAAATAAATAATTATCTTATTTACATTATTAAACAATAGCACTTTCTAGCTGTAGCATCAAGTCTTTGCTTTGGCATATAACCAACAGAGGCAATAGTTAAATTTTTTTAACATGATTGTATTATGCAATATGAAAAGTGCTGCAATATAACTTTACTTTTTGCTAAATTGCAGTCTATAAAATGTTGTGCCTCAACTCTTTCTCTCCTAGTTATGAGATCATGCACAGCTGCTGGAGCCCTGTGCCCAAGTGTCGCCCCAGTTTCCAGCATCTGATTGACCAGCTGGAAGGTCTATGGGCAGGCCTGTCCCCTGACCCTGGGCCAATGAAAGAGCCTCTGCTCTACGTCAACCTGGAGAGTGATGAAGGGGAGCACGCTGGGGCTGGCTTGGGGTCCTCAGTACCAGAGGCACTGCGGTCCGAGGAGCAGGCCTGGGGCTTGCTCTGGCAGAGTGGGAGGATTGAGGAGGATGAGAAAGACTGGCTGATGGTTTCATCTGGTGCAGCCTTGGCAATTGGAGGAGACTACCGCTATATCATTGGTCCATGTAACGCTATAGAGAATGAAGAGGACGAAGGTGAGAGAAGGGCAAGGGAATTGATAAACAGGTTGCAAGACCAGGACAGGGATGAAGAGGAAGATGTCATAAATGTGTGATCTGAAAGGTCCAAAGTTCAACAGATCATAAGACCCCGTCTTGTTCTCTCAGCTGACCAACAGTATTCAGATATGACTGATAAGTCTGTTCTAAATGGGTTGATCCCTTAAAATGACACTGGAAATAAATGTTCAAAATTGCTAAAAAGAACAAATATTTGAGACGGCATGTATGAAGCTGAACTGAATTGTTAGTGCTACCTCCTAGGGACATAGCTATTCCTAGGTTGCAATACCTTAAACTTGGTATCCGTTTTACAGGCCTGACGTGTTTTATTCAGTTCTGGTTTCCAAAAACAGACCATTTCTCGTCTAATTCTTATGCCTATGTGCCAGCCACCTTAGTGTGCATCATCTTCACAGTAGGCTTTATTGGGCACTGAATAGGCTGCCTGCTTTGTTGTAGGTTTAATACATTTTCAAGGAAAATGCTGTCATGAAATACCTAGCCTGTAACAGTTTTTGTTGTAACAATGTAAAACACTAAATTTGTAATTTCAAATGTATAAAGTCTTAATTAAAAAAAGATGTATATGAAGATGAATACAAGCAGAACATCATGGAGCACTTTTGTATACTTTACAAAAGCATTATCCCTTGATTAAAATTTTCTGAATCATTGTGTTGGGATATCAAGGGAAAGTAAGTATATTAAATGTTTGATATTTATTTCATGTTACAAAAAGGTGTGCCAGGAACCAAACTAGCTTATAAAACTGAAGCAGATGATTAGATGTTGTGATTTTGACCACCATTTTGTGTGGTATGTTTGTATACAGCTACTTGTAATGTTACTCAAAGTCTTGAATTAATAAAAATATTGACATGTTGTAAAATGTACTGGTCTACACACATACAAATTTTACAATGTGGTCTGTTGTTCCACTCAGTGTAGATAGGCTGCCAACTAGCAGTCTCAGAGATAAGAAAAGGTAACAAAAACTGCAGCAGCAACAAAAATAAATAAAAACAGCCCAACATCACAGTACAATACAAATGCACTGAGTGCCTCAGAAAGATCCCATGTAAGAAAGCATTTAAGAGTACCCTGTTCAACACAATATTATCTTTTAAAAAACAGTGCATTCGACAGGTAAAACCAAGTGGTCAACGTAAATAGATCAAACTTGAGAGCTGGCATTGTTTAAGTAGCCTACTTCTATTAAAACAGTTTGTGCTATTTGACGCTATTTGACGACTAAGTGCAACGCCAAATGGACATTTGTGTCTAAACTAAAGCATGACATCTTTCATTCTCACGCAACGTGAATGAGTTGGCCATCTAGTAGTCCTTTCGCAAATGATTCTTTCATGTATTCGACGAAGAGTAAACAAATCCTCCATTAGCCGCAGCAGTCACAGATCACGTTAATTTTATTGGCAACGTTGCTCATGTAGATAAACTGTAGCAGGTGGTCGGATTTTACCAAATAAATGGACATAATCTTACGAGCCATATTCCGTTACGGCATATTCATCTTTGCCCGTAATAATAAGTCTGGTAGCTTCGCCACGTGTCGTGACATTTCAGAACATACAGCTAGCCTATATTCTTACCACCAGTTTGGTCCACTTGACTTATGCTGACCACATTGTAGCACATAAGAGTGGAATTTACTGCTAAGTATACACCTGAATCGCTGGTATTCAATTGCTTTACGTAATGTCGTTCTTAATAGTAATGTGGCAAGGATTAAGACGCTGCGAATCGGACTGTTTTGCAACCATGTTTTAATATGGCGTATGAGCCTGCGCACAGGGGATGTAGACGTGCTATGACGTTGCTGCAAGCACGCATGTTTTTTCCAGCTAGAAAATGCACGAAGTGATTTTACGAGGAAAACAGACGATAACTCAAGGAGATAACTACTACCATATAGCTATTTGACTCATTTAAATATGCACAAGGTAATCAATCAGTAAAAACGCTTGGTTTTGCGTCTAGACAGTTGAGAAGGAGCCGAGCAGACGTCTTTGGTCTAGCTGAGTGAGCACCTATTGGTATGGGATTGGCTCAAGGCCCATGGCAATGGTCTCCATGTTAGCTAGCTGCGTTGACTTGAGAATAATGCGCCATTGAACTGAGTCGCCATTAAAGATGCGCGTTGTGCGCTCAATCGTCTGCAATCCTAGACGGACAGGATTTGTAATTTAAAACAGAAAAATACATTTTTTCAACAATACTAAACGATTGAAGACTGCATTTTTGGCGTGGGCAGCTATCAATGTGTTGTCATTTCTCATTCTAGGCCGAAATCTAAGTGAGTGCACCCTGTTATGGTCTGTCTTGGGGTCACGTTCTTCAGGTAATATGTTGCGCCACTCGGAATATCTAACGTAAAATTTGAGGTCAGCTACATTTGTCCAAGAGAAACAAATTTTCCTTGCCATCATTGGACCCATCAAGATCCACCCACTAATAATTTTATTTCAGCGCCGTATCTGCAATGAGGATGATGGTTGGCCTCATGACGGTTTCTTTTTTTGCAGGACTGTAAGAGCTGGGACACATTTACATAGTGCCTAGACAATTTAATCAGATTTGAAGCAAAAAAACTAATCATAAAAATGGAATGGCTTAAAGAAGGATTTGTCCTAAATTCTAGTGTAATGGGAAAGTTGCAACGTACAGGAACTGTGTAGCATCATTTGAAAGTATTTTTATTATCAAAAATTGGACTGGGTTGTAATATGACTCACTCTGGGAGTCAAGTCTGCAACTCTTGTTACCCTACTTAATTCCTCAAATTTTTAGACAGCGACTGACAAGAAAAAGTGTGCCTGGCTTTAGGCTAGTATATTAAGTATTGTTTCACCAAACTGTAGGCCTACTAGCTGTGGACTGTAAGAATTACAATAGATTGTATTTATCTTAATATGTGCACACTTTTCGGTGCCACCAGAGATTATGAATTAATAGTACGTCAAACACCTACACTAAAAACTATTTTCATTAATACCTCGTTTTAACATGAAAGATAGATTGAAATTAAGAGCAAATGGGACCAATTGAGATAGGGTATTGTCTCACTCTCACACACACAGAAACTATACTGTTATCAGGCTAAATAAATACTGGCAACCAGGTACATTTTATTCTTTTCCAAATTTTAATGGTTGCAGTGGTATCCACATTATCCAGATTGCTTCAAGGTGAGAGAAAGAAGTATGGGATTTAACATTATTTTAATTGACTAATCCTCAAGGTCTTGACACATTGCGGTGACGATTGTAAATTCAGGCCATCCAAGAAGTAGCTTTGCATATGTAAAAAATACACCATTGCCGATGCGCTTGACACTGACAGTGATCGTGATCGACAGGTAAATCGGAAATACCCTTTGTGCTTGCACAGGAAAAATAATCCTGCCAAACCATTAGGTGGCAGTATTGCTGAGATCCAGGTCAAAACGGTAAACATAAAAACCCATTAGTGTGAACCCCCCAAAATATGGAGTATGTTATGTTAAACAACGTCAAAAGCTGAATAACAGTGAGAACTACCATCCTTAACGAAAACTGACATTGCTTGTTGCATGGAGTTGTTCGTCTTGCTTTACCTTTAGTTAGTCTTTTTAATATGGTGGTACGAAAACATATTTTTTCCACTATCGTTAGTAACTTCTGTGTACATGTGTAAACCTAATATCCCGCTCTGATTGTCTTTAGCACACTGGCCCCTCTTGTCCTTTGGTTGCCCAATCTTTCTGTTTTCAAGAAACAAGAAAAACCTGATTGAAAAAATATTCATATATTATTGGCATACACATTATAAATGTTTTCTTATAAACATTTTTAGATCATGTAATGCCAGGATCAGACTACACGATTCTTTTTGTCGTTTACGATGGTCACCATTTCAGATTACACGATAAATTTGTTCTGTGTCTTGGCCGAGAGACTGGCAACATTACAAGTGTGACCCCGACCAATCATTGTGCTGACTTTCACGACCTCGAGCGAGTTCATACATCGTCGGGGAGGAGGGTCAAGAAATTGTCAATGATGGCTACAGAAGCGCTATGTTTACATATGTGCACCAGTGAGCACTCTGTCATCCTATTGGTCAACGTCAAGAAACACATCGTAGGAGTTGTCACACACGGAAGGAAAATACAAAAATGTTCGGACATGCTGGACATTTTGTCGTGGTTTCGTAAGGCGTCCGAGACGCCACATCACAGCTCGCAGATTATGTCACACCACACGTACCGTTTGTAGTTCCCAACATTCAAATTCTGGCTTGACGCTGGCCATTTGTCTGCGACGACAAAATCATTTCAAAATTGGTCTAAAATCGTGTAGTCTGGTCCCGGAATTAGTCTGACTGGGGCAGTAGCTTGTAGTTCTAACTCACAGCTGTCAGCAAAGAAGTGTGTAAACCAAGAATGATTTTCTACTTAAAATTACAATCTCAAGATGCTATAACGCAATATATTTTGTTTTTCAGAAATCTGATTTGGCCAATGGACAAACCTAAAATATGAGGGGGCGTCCTGTCCCCTAGATTTGTGGGACTTGTCCATGGCAGACACTAAGAAGAAGAAGAAGAAGAAGATAATGGTGCTTCACGAAGAGGGGGGTATTACCCCTACAGCAGTGCCTATTGCAGACTCTCCGCCCACACTTTTTGTTGCCCTTAAACCAGGACAGGAAGGGGAGAGCCGAGTGGAGCAATGTTTTCAAGTCACCAATAAAGAAGCAAGAATCCTGACAAAATCCAATCCAACCATGTCCAAGGATGTTATTGAATTTACAGGTGCATTTCCTGGGATCAAGTCTGCAGCCAATTCCAATCCTCAACCAGAGAATATTTCACCAAACAGCACCTGTAAAGGTATCAAAGTAACACTGGACAACAATAACATGTGGAATGAGTTTTTTAGATGCAAGACCGAAATGATAATAACTAAACAAGGCTGTAGGATGTTTCCATATTGTCGCTACCACATATCTGGGTTGGAGCCTTCCCAAAAGTACACTCTGATCATGGATATCCATCCAGTAGATAACAATTGCTACATGTGGACTGAAGAAGACTGGCACATCATTGGGAAAGCTGAGCACCATGTGAAGAATAAACCATTTACTCATTCAGAATCCCCTTCAACCGGGCAATACTGGATGCAGAATCCTGTGTCCTTCTACAAACTCAGACTAACAAATAACACTTTGGACCAGGAAGGAAATGTTGTACTGAATTCAATGCAGCGTTACTTGCCGCGGCTGCATGTAGTTAAGGCTGACAAGGTAAAGGGAGGCCTGAAGCTCAGTAGCCCTAATGTCACAACATTTACTTTCCCTCAAACTGAGTTTATTACCGTTTCGTCTTACCAAAATCCACACTTCACTAAGCTAAAAATCGACTACAACCCTTTTGCAAAAGGTTTCAAGGAGGATGGACCCAGTTCTTGGGCACTTAAGTTGAAATCGAGCCTCCATGTGGATTCAAGTATAGATTTAGGTACAACACCCAAGGAGCAAATTCCTGTGAAAAAGAGCTTGAAGTCTTTGCTGGCTAACCACAAGCCAAGAAGTTCTAAGGAAGTGGACCAAGGACTACCTGGTAAAGATTCCCAAAACACTACACTTACAGGCCAGGATATTGAGGATAAGTCATCAGACGATGCAAAACCAACACCAGAATGTTCTTGGTAAGACGTTCAATTAAAACGGTACTAACTACATACTAGTTTTTTATTGAACAAAAGAAGGTACAATAAAGTATCTATTCCAATTAATCCAAATATAATTTTTTTTCCTGAGTTACCAATTACCAAATTGTCAAGTGAGGGCTGATAATTATTACAATTTCTGGTACTTTCTTTTGGCCATTCTGTAACCCTTCTCAGGGCTATTAAGAGAAGTTTGACATTTGAGTCCATTGCATATAACGTTTTGGCCGGTCCTCCGGGATGTCTGTAGAAACCCAATGGCGTACCTTTGTCCTAGTTGACTTTACTGGTTGCAAAGTGAGACACAAGCTTAACGTGTAAGCTCACTGCTGTTCCTGCCGGCCTTACATGATATCAACGCTCTAGACTCCGAATGCATATAATTATCACTAGCCACAAAGTTTGCATATGTAAGTGGGAAAGGGAAATGCAGGATCTCAGGATTATGTTGCCACTTTACCTGTTGCAGTTTTCATTTTCATTTTGACAGCTATATGCATCCATACAAACATAGTCAAGTAGTACACAGGAAACAGTGTACTTACAAAAGTATATATTTTAATCTAGCTGTTACCAAGTGACTTACAATTTCAATGTTTTTGAAGCAGATGCATAATGCGATGTAACTGTTTTGGCCCCTTTAGGAGTCATTCATGTGTTCCTCAAAGGAAATTCTCTGAGCTGATTCGAGAGGCCCACGTGAAACTGAAAAGATGCAATTTGGAAACAACCGCTACGAATAACACACCACATCAGGTTGAGAAAACTGAATCAAGTACAAGTTGCAAAGAGCCAGATGTTGCCATGGAAGACAAGTTGAGCCCCCAAACACAACCTGAACTCTTTCTTTTAAAGATAGTTGAAAAGGCTGCACACAAGACTAACAGTAAGCCTATAAGGACAGGAAAAGAACCATCGAGTCCATCAAATTTAAAGGAGACTCAGCCAGTTACTGATCACGTAACTGCAACGATTAACAGTCCAGACGTGTCCCATTGCTTGTTAGTTGATTCGGCACAAAACATTTCAGATTCCATGGCTCAACCTGAAGAGAAAGTAAAACCATACAAACGACACGTTCCCATGCCTTTGCCAGCCCTTGCACTATTTCTGAAACAACACGGGACAAAAAAAAGACCTGTCAAGACCAGACAAAAGTCTCCTCCACCATTGTCCTCCAATTCCCAATTACCTTCTTCTTCTTGTCTATCAGATGGTACCATTACTGGTGCAACTGTTTCCACAAGTCAAAAAGCATGTTCTCTAGAACCACCCCCTGATATCTTTTCCCCAATTTCAAAGACATTGCTGTCAGATCCTGAGCCAGTGCTACCCGCAACAAATCTTAGTTCAGCTGAGTCAAACAACATGACTGAGCATTCATTACTCACTACATCCTTGTTGTCATCTCTCCTTTTGTCATCATTACCTGATAAAGATTCCACAGACCTCAACTCACTCCATCAGAAGCAAGCTTCTGTTTCCACCACTTCACATCCAAAAGAGCAGGCACCACGTTCACCTGTCCCTTTAAATTCTCCATCTTGTATATTTAACACATATCCTGCATCCTCTATGTCTTTCCCATCAAGCCCAGACAACTTAAAACCTGCTACTACCTCCTCACTATCAGTCTCAGATTCTTCACAATTTGTGTTTGGACCCATGTCTCATACATCCCTAGCATACCCTGACCCGTCCTTAGCAGTGTTAGAACAATCTTCAGATCCATCAGCCCTCCTCCCTTCATTACCATCATGTTCACCCATCAGAGAAGGTAATTTGGGGACAATGAAGTGGCACACAGTGTTACCACCCCCTGAAACAACATATAACTCATTTATGCCTACCCCTAAACTTGAATCAATATCATTCAGTGCCTCTCCTTTGTTGCCCACCCATTGCCCTAGATTCTCTCTCTCACAACCTGAACAGTTGTCTCTTGAAACGGCGTTCTCCTCTCTTCCCCCTGACCCGGCAACAACATTTCAAGATGATGATCAGTCATTACCATTCCCAGAGGCGCTGTCTCCTCTTGCTCTCCCATTACCATTGTCCCCATCATTTTCGTCTTTAGGTGGGGATCCACTGTCCCCAACCCCATCACTGTCAGACATTGTGCACTTTTTTTCTATCAATGATGACCTTGAAATGGGTGATGACTTTCCTAACACCGAGGTCGTTCCTTTCGCATGTCCACCTCCTAGTATTGTAACACCTAGTGTACAATCTCTGAGTCACCCACAACCAACATTGGTTAACAAGCCACGAAAACAAAAGAAAAAGACGAGGAAAGGGAAGTTGGGACAACCTCCAACAGTTTGCACCTCTAGTGTCAACTTGCAACCCAACCTGGAAGAAGTAGAGGAGCAATTGTTTGTATCGTTCACATCCAAGGTGAGGATAAGAATATTATGTAGTACTGAAGTTCTCAAATTATTGTTGAATGATGCCCACTCCACTTCTGGTTGTATTCTTTGTTGACTGAGATGAAACCATATATATTGTGTAACAATGCTGTCCTTGTCTATGTATGTATGGATTTAAACGTGTTAAGTAAAATTAATGAAAAAATATTGTAACACCCCATTTACACTTAAAATGTTGGGTATTGTTTTCATATTAGAACTGAGTATATTTGGGTCTGTATTCTCTTTTTATTCCAGGAAGCACTTGAAATACACCTTGGAGACACTGTTATACCTCAAAGGATAACTGATCAACCGCAACAACCCACTGATAATGGTAAGCACACTGGGTGTTCAATGTAATCAAGTGGTTGAACTGTTGTTTTAAAGATTTGGGACAAGCTGGACATTTAATTAAATGATAGACATCTTAAACTGACGGGCGAAAAAAACATTAACCATATACTATCAGTTTTGGTGCGTCACATTCACATTTTCATGTTTATTCATTAAGTCCCCGATGTGTAAATACCTTTAAAGTAAAAATTATTTCATGATTTGTGTATACACTACACATGCGTATGCGTCTTATGATCAAGTGCCAGGCCTTGATCAATGAAAACATTTTAACATCTCTTATTCAAAGCTCAATGCTGCCCTGTGGAGAAAATTGCTGCCCTGGAAGAAGACCTTTTGAGGGATCTAAAGAATATGAAACATCGACAAGTCATACACCCTGTCTTGCAAGAAGGTGAGAACTTGCACTCTATAGTTTTTTTTTTTTGTCTGTGACTCATTGGTTTGATATTTGCATTTTATATACCAAAAACAGCTTGTAATGAGAATGTAAATTTTTTTTTAGTTGGCCTAAAAATGTACTTGCTGGACCCAGCTTTGGTCATTGACCTGCAATACTTGGGCGTTCGACTACCAATACCTCCACCAGGGGCTTCTTTGGAACCAGTTCCTGAGGCATTGGCACCATCTCCAAGTCAGTACAACTTGTAGTTGTCAGAATGATTTATTCTATTGTCTTAAAACAATTATTTAATTAATAGCAACTTCTTATTAGTTTGAAAATGGTTCACACCATCAAATATTTTTTATCTATAACTTACTACACAAACCAAATGTTATTTTAACAGTTCTGACTACTTTAGTACTTTTTTTTAATGTACATTTAGTATCGGAACGATATGCTCAACCCCAATTAAATTCCACTAGGATTACTTTGCAAGATAGGGATTATACAATCTACAACTCTCCCTTTAAGAATTCTTTCAGGAATATTTTTTTACAGATCACCTTTAACACAAAGGACTTTGTAGAGATTAATAAAAAATTTCTGATTCCCACACCCTATTTCCATGTCTCCCGGAGTTGTCCCATCTCATCCAGATAGTTTTTACATTAATTTGGGCTTTTGTTTTAGTAATTACAAATTCTTTTTTAGCTAAAATGCTAATGTTTGAGTGGGAAATTGTGGGGAAAAGCTCAGCTCAGGGTTCTTGAGTTGGAAGCCATTTGTACTAAGCTATCGTCAAATGGTTAGTGTTGTCGCTAAAGAGAAAACCTACAGTACCAGTCTAATGTTTGGACACACTTTCCCATTCACTTACATGCCACCCAAATGGATGTTAACACTATTTGGACTAGTCAGGAGAAGTCTGAGAGACATTGAAATCTGGTTTAACATTCAAAATCGGTAACTATTCAGCAAATACATTTTTACCCTAGGTGTTCCAGCTTTTGTTTCAAGGACTGGAAAAACAACAGACATCACTCAGATCAAAGGCTGGAAAGATAAGTTTGCTCCCTCAGAGTCTTCATCCTCCTCAACAACGTCATTATCAAAACCTGAAGGTAACTTCTTTACAATTTATTTCATGCTATTTCTCTAGATTGAAGTTGATTATTGCTCAGCATTGCCTTTAACAGTGTCTTGTTTGAAATTAACACATTTTACTTTCATTTTACAGCTGTCCCTAGCTTAGATGCTGTCACAAAGAACCTTTCAGCTTTCTGTAGTGACATGTTGGATGAATATCTAGAGAATGAGGGCAAACTGATTGACGAACGAGCAGCAAGTTTTTCTCAGACAGTGGTTGAACCTGTGATATATGAACTGCCCACAAAAAGTACAAGCTATGTTCGAACCCTAGACAGTGTTCTTAAGAAACAGACGTTATCAACACCCACCTCTGCCTTGATATCTGAATTCGTCCCTCCATCCAAAAGACCCAAACTGCCAATAATGGGGCCTAAAAAGTCTAAAAAAGGACATAATAGGCAAAAGCCAGGATCCAAGGTCAAACCAAAATCGACAGCTCCAACAAACGATCAGACTAACGTACCAACATCGGTCCTAAACACATCCAGTCCTAAGGCCTTATCCCTTTCGAAGCACTCTTCTATTCCTGAACCCACTCCCATCTTCAAACCTCAAACTCTTCAAACAAACCATAAACCCCCACCTCTCTCCAAAGCCACATCAGTCCTTATCTCACCAGAATACACTGCTCCTATTACCCATTCGCAAAAAGATGCCCTCCAAAAGAAGAAGAAAAGGCTCAAACCCTCTGAAAAGTTCTCTGAATCTTCATTTGAAGCTCAGAATTCTTCTCTGTTGAAGTTACCAGGAACGTCACCAGTGATTTTTGCAGATATGGCCCCCCTTGAGTCGGATTCTGAACTGGGGCCTCCTGCTGAGACAAGCTCTTTATCTGCCCATAACCCTCTGGTGACCAAGGCTCTGCTCAAGCAGAAGGACCTTGAGGACATGCTGATCTGGGAGGGAAAACACCGAACATGCATCACAAAAGAAAGAGCTACAGTCGCCCTTTCCTCACTCTTCACTTTAGCAGTACGTTTTTTGGTTTTGTTATGGTAAAGCATGCATGTCATACATTACATACTAATATTGTGTGAGTTAATATAATAATCTTACGTATATGAGTTCTTCATCAAATTTTTCCTTCCAGGGCTTTGTATGTGAAAACCCCACAGCTCCCTTTCAAATCATCAAGCGAAGACCGCCTCCCTGCCTTAAAGAATTTTGTCGTTTAGGTTGTGTCTGTGCCAGTCTGGCAAAAGAAAAAAGGTTTACCCACTGTAGCAAAATAGACTGCATCTTTGGCTGTAGCTGCCTCCGCCAGAAGGTGGTTATTCTAAAAAATTTTGAAGGGTTGGACTCCAGCACATCAGATGAAAGCCCTTCTAAGAAAAAAAAGCGTAAAAAGAGAATGACAATGGCATATAGTGAGTACTACAGTTTAAAGTGAGCTTAAATCACTCACTCTTTCCTCAACTCCAACTAAAAATCTCTATCTTCTATACCTGTTTTAAAGAACATAATAAAACAGAGTAAATTAACAAATGCTTAACTTACAGAATAAAAAAGGGTCTAAATTAGTAAAAACATTTATATGAATGTATTAGCAATGGCATGGACGAGATTGCAATATTAATATGACAGCAATTCAAAATGTTTGGATTTTTTCACATGCTATAAATTTAATTTGTTATCTTTAATATCAGGCCTCAAAGAGGTAGAGAGTGTGTCCAAACCAGCTCAGCGTTCAAGAACCCTTTGGAAGCCTTGCCATGGCGATCAAGACCCAGAGCCTCTCTGTGTCCCGGAACGAGGTGGCCTTCCACAGCCATTGGTAAGCCTGATTTGCTTGGCTACATAATGTACAATAATTAACAAGGTTTAGTTCACTAATATGCATATTTATCGAAATTGGCTTGTTTCAGCATATAGAATACAAGATTTTTGCATATATTTATGTATTCCCAGTGTAATAATGTTGGAAAGACAATGTAATGGTGGTGTGTTTTCAGGAGAGAGATGTAGAAAAGCGCATGACCTGTGCCAGAGTGAGAGCATACAAAGGCAGAAAGACCGATCAACAAGCCCGTCCTACTGAAAAGGTAAGCCACAGTTTGTTTTTAAGTAGGCCACAAACGTTCCCGACTTTTACTGACATGTTTACCTGCATATGTTGTTTGGCTTTCTAGAGATGTTTGGTAATTTCTTTATAATATTTTTTTTTACTTCTAGGAAGAAACCAGGTCTAAAGTTATCAAGTCTAAAAAAGCAGGTATGCACAGGACAATTATTCAAACAATTGTTCAAAAGTATTAGATGACATGTCTCTTTATTGGTTACAATATGATTTGCCTGTCCTTGTAACGTTTTAAAATACACAGGATACATTGTTAAAATATCAAAAATATCAACTATTGTGTTTGTTTATGATTTTACATAGAGATCTCCAAACCTAAGAAGCTACCCCGAGAAACAGCCCCTCCCCCTCCTGAGCTCCCTGCTGAGCCTTCCAAGCGTTTGGAGATCATGACTGGCTGTAAATGGAGGAGCACCACAGACAGAAACTCTGTTCTCAGGGTGGTTTGTGAAAGAATGGCCCAGGATCGCCTAAACAGCCCCTTCTGGGTCAATAACTACCTCATCAGACCCCTAAACCAGTCAGTTAGGGGCGACGGGGAGCGCTACTGTATCTACCATAAAGTCCACATTTCCCTACCAGCTAAGCAGGACATGGTGAAGGCAGGACATGAGGAAGGGACTACAGAAGGAGGGAGAGAGACTGTTGAAGACAAGGAGATGGATGAACTGGAGGAATGGCAGAAAGAGGTAGAAGACGAGGATGAAGTAATGGAGGGGCCGGGGAAGCAACATAATGAAGACGAGGAAGCTGTCGAAAACCAAGAAAACGAAAAAAGAGCAGGGCTGAAGTACATGGGCCTGCCTTTCCTTTCTGGTATCTCCCCGGCTGGCATTCTCATAGTCAATAAGAAAGACTCAAGTGTCTCAAACCAGGAACCGATTCAGGTAAGCATCCTCCATTGGTTAAATATGTAATTATTTAATTCACAAATCCCTGGTTTCTACCTATTTGACCGTATGGAGGGCAACATATCAGAAGATATTATCACCTACACAGGTGTGTTCTACATATGAAATTTGAATGTGCATAATCATGTTTCATAAATGTTCTTTCCGTTCTGGGTAAAGCTTTATAGGCTGAAACACACTGTTCTATTTTGTTTTTGCACATGTAGCTTAATGGTAAATACTACTCCCTGGCTAAGGTCCAGCTGGGTGGTATGGGAGCACTTCACCCTGCAAACCGACTGGCAGCCTACCTCACTGGCAGAGTGGGCACTACCCAGCAGCAACAAATAAAAAACATTTCCACTCCGCTTTCCGCAAGCATCACCTCCAAAAAACATCCCCTTCCACACTCTGAGAATGGTTCTACAGTGACTGGCCAAAATGAGGGGGCATCGACTGTCATGTCCATGGCTGCCGCTAGTAAAACCATTACCACAGCCACAGTGACAAGCCATGCTCCTAATGATGGTGTTCCACATGGGTCTTCAGGTGAGAAAGTTTTTCTAGTTTTTCTATTTATTTGTCTATAGCTGGAACTGGAATGTTTTTGCTGTGCTCATGCCAACTTCAATGCCTTTATTTGTATTGGCTGTAATTTTACTGGAAGGTAATGGCATGTCATATGTTTGAGTTAAATATTAAATATATAATATTGAAATGGTTCTCAAAATTGTATTATTACAAGTGGGAGATTTAGCCACTTGTTGGATATTATTTCCACAGTGCCTAAGCCTTCAGTGGGAAAGGACTTTACTCAATTTGTGGTCAGTCAAATTGGATCCATCTTCCCCCAACAAAACTTTCCAAGCTCTGGTACTCTTTCCCCTACTGCGGCTCTAGCCAAGGGGCAGAAACAGGTCATTGGGTCTGCCCCAAAGGTGGTTATAGGTGGTACGGGCACACCGGGGCAAACAACGAGGAAAGGGTACCAGGCAGTGTCTGTCCTCTCCATCAGCAAGCCTCCACCCTCTGATGGGGTCGGGGGCAGTAGTAACCCCAGCTCCAAGGTGCAATGTACATCCTCTGGTAGCTCCATCACCTCCTCAGGTACCATGTGCCTTTGTTATTTGTGGTATGTGGTCCTGTAGTTGCCTTAAGCTTTGAAAGCTATAGCCTGGCAGAATTGGTGGCTGGGGTGTGCGAATTTGTTTTTGTAACTCCTTTTACATTCCTCACTTTCCATCTTTCTGGCATGTATTTTAAATTCTATTGCAAGCCTGCAATGTCTGCACTAAGTGGATAAGAGGCAACTTAACCTTTGTCCTTTACCATTAGAGCCTCACATCTTTATAAATTGCTGTAAAGATTGATTTAATAGTTGGCTGCCTTTTGTGGAGCCACAAACAATAAGACAGTCACTATGAGCATTTATGGATTCGTCATTGTTTTACCTATCTTCTAGTTGTGACGGTGGTGTCGCCTCAGAAGATCGCTTTTTCACTGCAGAATACACCCACAGCGAGTGTGGCAAGCAAGTCCCAGGTTTTGATGATCCCTGTCCCAGGGACCAGCACTGCAGTGCCAATGTCTTGTGCACCCTCACAGCCTCTGACACCCCTCACCCCAGACCAAAGGATGGTTCTGCAGCCAGTCCCCTCCAATACGGGGGCCCAGCTCTTTCGGAAGCCATCTGGCCAGCTCATCCAACTGGTACCGCTCAGCCAGCTACGGGCTCTCAACCCTAACCTAGTAATACATAAAGGTGAGTTACAAAAGAGTGCCTCCTTTTGCTCACTTAAAATCTTAAGTCTGTCTCCCCGTATTTCCCTCTCTGTTTTTCCATTTCCCTTTTAGCAATGGATCTAGATGATCTGTGAAATATAAATCATAAATGTTTGAAACAACTTTTCTCTTTTCAGGTGGCTCCATCACCATCCCGACTTCAGTCTCTCCAACATCATCCTGTTTCACTTCTACTCTCCCCACCAGCACCAGCCAAATGTGCTCTGCCACCTCAGTCAGCTCTATGTCTGGTTTTAATTCCTTCTCCATCTCTAAGCTCCCCTACAGTTGTACCACAATGGCGCATGGGCAACAGTTATCAAACCTTCTGGGCCAAAAGGGAACTCAGGTCATCCAAATTGGCCCTAAAACAGGAATTAAGGAACCAATCCTTCTCACCTGTCCCAAGGTTTCTACCCAGGGCGCTTCCAAGGTCCTCCACCCAGAGTCAGGTTCTTTAACCCTGGTTGAAGCCACCCAGCAACAGGTTGCCTCTCTTAAGCCTCTTGGAGGTTTGAGGACACAGTCTGTTTTGGAAACTATGAACGTCTCCGTTTTGGTGGCTAACACAAGCCTCAAGACGTCCAATGTATTTCCTCCTCCCAACCATGGTGCTTTGGACCTTAGTAAGGGGGTTGGTTGCAGTCCTGCCCGAGTCTTACCAATAGCCACTGTCAAACGACCTTTTCAACAGATATCCAAACAAGATGTTGAATCTGTGAGCCAGGAACAAAAACTATCAGCAAGTCACAGTACCAGCATTTCACCTGGTTGGTCTAATAGCTCTGCTGTTACTGCTTCCATATGCCCTGAACCTGCCTCTGGTGTTGTAGACCTGGATATTATCTGTTTAGAAGAAGACACTTTTTTTGATTCTCCTGTTAAAAGTCTTGACTATAAGAAAAACAAAGAAAGTGGCAGATTTCTTACCAAGCCTTTTGAGGAGGGTAAAGAAGTAGAGATGTTGAACCTGGCACAAGACTCCAGTGAGAGTTCATCTGACTTATCAGATGAAGAGGTGGACGAAGACGAGAATTCTGGTTTAGACGCAGTTTCCACAATCAAAGTAAGACCATATACTATGCAACATATCTTTTCAAACGACATAAAAAAAATATATATATATTTTAACATAAAGAGGATTTTTCTCTAGAAAAAACTACTAATACATAAAGCTATGGAGAGGCGACGGCGTGAGGAGTTGCAGAAACGCCTACACCAGCTGAGAGAGGCGCTGAAGCTGACCTGCCCTAAAACTCCAAAGCAAACCATCCTGAACAAAGTGAGAAGGATGCAATGTGTTGGAGTGAACCTGTTAGACTTGAAGTCACACACTTGGAGCTTAGGTTGTTCAGGGAGTTATAGAATATTGCTTTCAATTACATATTTCCTGATCACCTTTCACTTATCTAATTATTTCTGTACCAGGCACGGTTGCAAATTAAGGAGCTAAGAAAAAACTGGAATAAACTGAAGAAGCAAAAAGTGTCCTTGCGGAAAGAGAACACTGAGTTTATCAAAACCATCTCCCAGATCACAGGTAAATAAATACATCTGACACAGCTTTAGGTTTTAACCTTCATTTGAATATATTGATTGGTGGATTTAATCTGTAGTTAAACTTTCAGTAGAGCGAAGGTGATTTGAACACTGATTTGTGAAGTGGAAAGCCCTTTTGTTAATTATGAAACAACCCAACAAATCACTTTGGTTGTTTGGGTGTGTTGTCAAATTCCTTTTAACCTCAACTTAGTAAAGCAGTCAGAAATCAAACGGTGCACAAGAGCACTGCTTTAGGTCTGTCCCTATTAAAAAATATTCTAAGCATATTTAGTTGTTATTACATTACGAATTACCACAAATTCATATTTTCTATAAAACTTTGGTACATACGCTTTGCCTTTGTGATATTTTAATTGTTATGCCTGCTCAATGTAATTCTGTCCATGCAAACAATCTATGTATAATATTAACCATAGCAATGACAGATGTCTCTATCTCCCATGAGAAGATTTCTCTTTTCTGAATAACCTCCCTTTCATTTACCATTCATTAAGTCTTCTGGTATCTTTCTACTCTAGTCAACAGTTTTAATATTAGTGTTGGTGCTTTGTCAACAGGGGATAGTGAGACGACAATCTACAACAATGTTCTGAGTCAGGCTTCTAAGCTGGAAATAATAAAAGGGCAGGCCTGTAAGAAGAGTGACTCCAACGTTTCCTTGCTTACGTCTTCAAAAACGCTAGCCCCATTTCATCCTATGCCTACATCCTCAAAAACGCTAGCCCCATTTCATCCTGTGAAGGCCAGGGAGAAGTCACAGAGAGAAAACATTCAGGGAAGAAAGAAACAGGAGCCACTTTTGGACCAGGATTTGATTGAGGTGGTGAATCTATTGGACGACTCAGAGGAAGAGACTGATAATTCATCTGATGAGGAATACATCACTAAGGATGCCATCACTAAGGATGCCAATGTGGTCAATATCATCAGTGTAAATACACAAAACAACCGTTCCACTGTTTGTATGTGGCCGTGTGTGCCTGTCCATGATTTTTTTCTTTTAATGGTGTGAGTGTGCTGATGTTCTACTAGCCTTTTATGATTTACATTTCTGTTGTGGCTTTTCATTCAGGATGAGGACGATGACGTGGTGTGTGTGGATATCGAGACAGTGGAAGAGGAAGAACCTACCCTGATGTCATGTGTAAAGGAAAACTTCAAAGTTATGAGGGGACAGCTGGACTCACTGTAAGTTCTACTTTCAGCAACAAACTAATAATATATTTCTGGATTTACTAAAATGAACAATACTATATATCCAATGTACATAGAGGATTGTGTATTCACTATTCATCTATATTTATTTTATATGTTTTTGTATTTTTGTAGAATTGACAAAAAAAAGGATAGAAGTGTAAAGGTAGGTATTTTAGTTTTTTCCCCCAATTATATGTATGTTTACTCTACTTTAAGCAGTTTATTCCATGGAACAGTTGTATAGTCTGATGATAAAATGTTCTAAATTGACTTGTTTTTAAATGTTGTATTTCAGTCACACAGTGAGACACCCAGGATTTGGCGGCAGCAGCTGCAGAATAGCTTGAAGGTTTTGAGAACAGAGTTGGACTTAGAAAATCCCAAACCAACCATTGGCTTTACATTGCAGCAGGTAGTCCTTGTTTTCAATGCAGTACATGCATAGAATAAATATAATACTATACTGTTACATTCCAACTTTGTTAAAAATACTTCAGTAGTGATCTGAATGTTTTATATGTCCCCTTTTAAAATGTCTTAAGAAATACACAAATAAAATGATGTGATGTACGTGATGGTATGCATTTGTATGAAATTGTAATAGCTATGTACATCACAAATATAGCAAGTGATAATTAAAATTGTAAGTGAAAGTAGAAAACACCTGTTTTTCTCTGGCATTGTTGACACACGTTGCTTGCTCCTCCTGTGCTTTCAGGCCTGTAAGGAGATCCGTGACCTGACTGATCAGTGTGAACAGCTGGAAAATCTGGAAACCTTTCTGACCCATCAAAGAAATGCGTACATCAAGACAATCTCTGCCAAATCTGGTAACTGCCTGGCATTTATTTTAAAGCTAGTACCTGAAAAGCGGTTTTATATATTCTGTGGTTTAGAAAGATTTACACAGATACTGATGGGGAAGACAATGGAGTCAAAAACCTGATGCTTCGAGCAGTGATCGACGAATCACAATCATCACACATTATTCGGTAAAATTTTAACTGCGATGCACCTGTGTCTGTCCATGTTTTTTCCCACAGCGAAGAGTGAAGAGTCTATCCTGCGTAAGCTCCAACACATCTGCTGTAAACAGAAAAGGCAGGAAAAATGGGTTACGGGTGCCCCGGAGGTCCCATACAAAAAGGCCCCAAACGTCCAGCTCCCTCCGCCTGCCCTCCAGTCCCCCGCCAAGACTCCTGTCAAAGCCCTGTTCAACAGTACAGGCTGCGAGTCAGTGGCACCGCCCATGTCCATCATGGGGAGACGGCGACCAAAGACCCTCCCCAACATCCTGACGCGTAGGAAACAGCTCCTGGCACCTCATCCACCGTCACTGCACACACAGCCTATCGAAGGTGAGGCCTTTCCTTTAGTTTAAACAATTTGCCAGATTAGATTTACTAGTTGCTTATTATGTTTGCCTTAGAAGTTGCTCGGAACCATGCTAGGAGTAGCCTCAAATCCCAGAATTATATCCTAAAAGGTTTGTCAATTTCTGAGCATTGCATGCCAATTACATACAAAATACTTTATTTTTGCTTCCAGATGATAGGCAAGTTGGCGGCGCAGCGCTTGTACCTGCTGGCGTGTTTTCTTTGGTGGGTGCTGTGTTACCCGGCCAACAGATCATCACCATGAGTCCCCTACAGCCTGTCCAATCACTGCTGCCGGCTGGCCACCTCACTGGGATTGGACTACAGGCTTCTCCTACTCCTGGTAATAATTGTTTTTTTATAAAGTAGAAATGAATTCTATAACCAGTACCTTTGACATTGGGCAATATCTTGATTAGTTTGACTGCATTGTTTCTAGGTGTGGCTTCATTCACCATCAATATACCCTCCGGTCCCCACCAGCCCATCCAAGTCAAAGGTCCCGCACGGTCTCTCGCTCCGCCTGGTAAGGGCTACAGCCGCCCGTAATCTTTTTTATAAATCCGTAACACAATATTTGCACTTAACACATATTTTCTCGCTTAAACAAGCCTTTATGAACATGAAAAGCTGCATTAGATGAAAACTTTAACCAATACATTTTACAACATTGTTGAACAGCCAACACTTAATTTTTTTTCTGAGGTATTATTTTAAACCCAATAATATACGTATGTATAGATTGTTGATAATGGCTCACAAGTATTTTTCTTTCTCTACTCTCTAGCTCCTCACAGTGGCAGTGTGTTGAAACTGGTCCAGCATGCACCAGATCATCAGCCTTTTGCTCAGACCCAGGTCCTAACCCTAGCGCAGGCTTCCACTCAGGTCCCTATCCCAATACCTGCCCCGAGCCAGACTCTCCAAGCTCACACGGCTGGTTCTGCTGCCAGTGGCCAGATCCAGAGGGTTCAGAACGAAGGGCTTGGGACCGGCCCAGTACTTACGGATGTGGGGCTGGAGAAAGTGGCGGAGCAGTCAAAGTACGCCATTGACTCACGCACGATTGGGTCTTCATTTTGTGTTAAGCTCAGCACTAGCCCTAATAAAGGGGACAACATTAAAGGTGGGGGTGGTGAGGGGGAGCGCGTTGCTGATGACGAGAACTTCACTTCCCTACTGAATGAAATAGTTTTCCTCAATCAACAGGTCACGGGTGAGGAGGCAATTCTGCCTGCTCGGCCTGACGGCCTCAACTCTGAGGCTGGTAAGAGTGTCGGGACAAGTGGGATCTCGCTCTCAGAGGCTGGACCTGTTTTGGTTTCACGACAATTGTCGGAAAGCAGGGTATCTCTGTTGGAATTGGCCTCAGTTGTACCAAGAGACGCACTCAAGGAAGCTCGGGAGGTAATACCAAGTGGGGATGATGATCGTTCCCTGAGCCCTCTCTACCTTCGTCTGGATGAGGAATTAAGTGACACTACGAGCGGGATAAAAGAGGTGCCACTGAATGGTCTCACCCAGACACTTAAACACTGTGTACTGACATCCCACACTCCACCAAAGACACAAGACCTAAGAGGAGGAAATGTACTTAGTCTTCAACCAGATTCTGTATCAGAATTAGGCTCTTCACCTACAATCTCCCACGGGCACAATCAACTACAGAACCCACAGTGCAATGCCAAGGGGGATGCTCTGACCCCACCCCCGCTGTTGCATATGAAAGCAGGAGTGGGGGTGGCTAAGATTTTGGAACCTAAGCATGAAGTTGTTGCCGAGAAGGATTCAGGACTGGCATGGAGGCCTATGCCTAGACTAGTGCCACTGGGACTCAAGAACAACCCTCAGACTTAAATTGCGTAAAGAACCTAAGCATATTTTCCTATTTTACACCAGAGTCTTCCTGCATATGGAATACTGAACCACATTTAGTTTAATTTTGTTTTACCTTATAGTAAACCCACTTCATACTGTGAAAGCCCAATTCAACTTTACTGACATGGTCCAGAGGATACCTCTCTCCGTCCATTTTCAATGCTGGTTGCATAGTTTCATTTAACTCTTTCGGAGATGTAACCAATCCTGTATGGCTTAGTGCACAGCTTGGCGTGGCATGGTAGCTAAATCTAAAATAGGCGTTATCAGTGAGCAGCTGTCCTAAAGCCTGTGTGTGATAAGTGTTTCTTATCTAGGACTTTGGTATAGCTAAAACATTCGATAAAAATTTTTATCTCCATTTGTGATTGATTTTTTTTATTTTTTATGTTTTATTATGTGTTATCTCCCCTTTGTAAATGCCTACAGGTGCCTATCTAACTTCCAAAGAGTGTATATATTTGCCTGCTATGTAAAAAAGGACTTCATGCTGCTCTGCTAGACATATTTCTGTTGGATTCTCTGTGGATTAATCTATTCTAAAGGACCTTTGTGTTTTACAGATGAGAAGCTATGGTATTAGTTAATATTTGAGGTGTTCAGTATTGTTCTACATGGGATGTGCATAGGTGTATGAACTCCACAAATAGATGCAGATTCGTTGTCACAGTTTGAAGAGTAATATACAACCAACTATTTTGTCCGTTAATATCCTGTTTCTAATAGAACTGTGTAAATCGTTATTGTTTGACTGTTTCATCGGGCCAGATGTACATATCGGATTCGGCTATCTTAACAACTTAACGTGTATGTGAAGAAATTAAGAAAATGATATTGCCCCCTTCCGACTCATAGATAAATTGACTATAGCAGCTCCTTTTTTTATTTCAGATTATAAAAGAAAGACGGAGCGCTCACTTGACAGGAAATGTTCACAGGGCCATGGTCAAATCGGCTTGTAGGACATTCTTAATAAACAAGCCTAATTGAACCCAGAGGAATAGCTGGATGGCTAATTGTAGTGCATAGTAGTGAGTGACCTTTATAAAACACCATAAGCTGCTAATTTTACTAATGGAAATGACATTCACATTAAGAACAAAAGTAAAAACTAATATGTTCCTTTAGGTTTCATTTAGAAAATAGAACAATGGCTGTTATACTTTTGTTCTATGCTGCTGATTACAGAAGACCTAGCTTGTTTATTTGCCTAAAAAATACAATGTTTGGCTTGTAAAATATCGCCATGTTTTTAGTAACAGTTTTTTATTCTTGATTCATGTGAACTATACATCCCTGGTTCTGAAAAAAATGTATGTTAATTTTCTTCAAACCAAGTTTTTTTTGGGGGAAATTTTTTTAAAACATGCAATATTTTTGTACATGGTTTCAGTCAAAAGATGTACATTATGTTTAAAAAGAGGAGGCCTTTCAATAAAATGTCTTTATGAATGTTAATCATTTATCAATGTTAGTCATTGTTTTAAATTGAAAATCTTGTTCATCACTTTGTTACCTCCCTCTCCTGTGGTTCCCTGACTATTTCTCTTCGTAGTCTTGTCCATTGCCACCTGGATAGCCTGATTTGACCGACATGAGCAGGTTTTAAGGAGACAATACATTTTTAGGAGATGTTTTATGTGAGAAATTATGTATATATTCCCTTCACACATACTATAATCCTGCATCATGGCCATTCGAAATTCTTTACATTCGGTTCATAATTCCTACAAACGTGTGACTACCACGTTTGCAAGAGGAATTAAAGCCGATATTTTATGTAATTCTTTATAAGTAAATTCACCATTTAACAGAAGTTATTATAAAAGTACACATTTTTCACTTATATTGTGGACCTTGCACTTATATTGTATTAATTGATTCCTTGTGTGTGTCCTTGTCCTAATTGTGTTAGGGTTGACTGGGTCTGGACATATTTGTTGTTACCTTGGGATTTGAGGGTAGCATCCAAGTAATCAATGACCTTATCCAGAACCTTCTGTTTGGAATGGTGTTTTATTCATAGGGGATTTGAAACGTAGAGAGCATCATCCTCTAGACACATTTAATAAGAAGAGCCTCTCATACTCTGTTCAGAGAAGTTGCTATCACTTGTGGGCTGTTATCCAGCTCTGCTTTTAGAAAAAGGTAAGGAACTTGTGTTTTTTTCTCATGGATGTATGTGTGTGACTTAATTATTAATTTAAAGCCCTCTGCCAAAACAGAAGTCAACAGTTGCAGTAATGTTACATAAATGTATATTACCGAATATTTCACAGGAACTCGGAACAGTATGATGAATGATGATGACAGTAGTGGCAACTCTAGCGGCAATTCTCCTTGGTACTGGTCGAGGAACATCAGCATTGATCTGAGTCTCCCTGTGGTCCCTTACCTTCCCGACTGTTCCTCAGTTGGAGAGTATGCCTCTACCTACATCCCACCCATCTACCACACCCTCTCTTTACTTGGGATTTTTGGGAACCTGTGTAGCTTGTGGGCTTGCCTTCAGCCATCACACCCCTGGAATATTGGCTCGATAGGAGTCTTTAACCTGGCCTTTTGTGATCTGGCCTACATGGTTTCAGTGCCTCCAAGAGCAATGTTCTTGCAAAACAACTACGACTGGAGCATGGGTGAGTCCCTGTGTATGATCTGCAGCATCCTTCACTTTGTGGGGTTGACATCCAGCACCATGTTCATCTGTGCTGTCAGCGTGGACCGCTTTTTGGCCATAGTCTTCCCACTCGAGTCACGGATGGTTCGGACACCAAGAAACGCGGTGCTGGTTTCCTTGGTCCTCTGGTCCATCACCGTTTTACTCATGTATCTCAGCTACCCCAATATCATCTACAGGGAGAGGAAGGCTGGTCTACGCTACTGCGGCACAGTTGTCACCTCTAGGTTTGCGTCCGTAGGGGCCACATACAATCTCCTTTCCTATTATTCTGTCCAGGTATCAGTCCCCTTGTTACTTATCATTCCTTCCTATGTGAAGATCATCAATCGGATGCGTGAGTCTCGTCAGCAGTGGGCAACGGGCAGTGGTGTGCCAGCGCGGGATAAGACCATGTGGCTTATAGCTGTGTTTATATTTAATTTCCTTGTTTGCTGGATGCCAGGGCAGCTGCTACAGATCATAGCGTGTATTATATTCTTCACCATGTATGACTATTCTAATAAATGTAAAGTGGCCAATGTGGTAAACTTCTTACTTGAGATTTCTCAGTTAATGTACTGTATAAATGCTTGTCTGGATCCAATTATTTTCCACATCCAACAAGGAGTAGGGGAATGGCTGTTCAAAGTACTAGGTTTCAAGGCATGTTGGTGGAGGATGAGTTTTTGGAAGGGAAAGGGCCATTATGGGGAATCTCCATCAGTTAGTGTAGTCAAAATGAGAACTTAGAAAAAAATAGATGGTCATGTTTGTTTAATGCTGCTGTAGACTAGACTACAATTATCATTGGCATTTTTATGTCAATGTCTTTTGTTTGTTTTCTATCACTCTGCTTTGTACATTTATCTCTGCTTTTTATCACATAGACATCATTCAACAAGATTTGTGGTTTTCAATTAATATGAATGCCTGACTAGTGAATATATAAATATTAATAAAAAATAGATGTATTTTATGTGAAATAAGCCTAAAATAAAATTGCCCTTGCTTCTTACATAATTGTCATGTTTTATCTTTAGCTAAATAAACAACCATATGCCTATGGCAACCGAAATGTTTATTTTCAAATATTTGCATTTCACACATTAAACTGTAGAGGCCAACAGACAGTGAAATAAATTATACAGGGATACCTGTACGCTGAAGCTGAAGCCGCCTGGTGGCGTTGTTGACCCACAGAGAAACGTGCGTTTTAGTTCAGCCAAGTCAAAACATGAGGCTGTCAAATTAGGGATGAGGCAGACAAGACAACAGAAGACAAGCCGCTTGCATGGAAACTAACATTTCTGCGGTAACGCTGTTAACAGTGTTTCATGGACTGGACGCGGAAGAAGCAAAGAATTTAGTATCAGTTCTGTGTATCAGTTAAAGATAGTCTAACGACAAATCACAAAACGTTAGCATACGTGTCTATCTGGTGTAACGTTAAGCGAAACTGCTTGCTAAATCCGTTAGCGTAGAGAGCTAACGTAACTGGGCTAACCGCTAAGTACCAACATTTGGTTCTCAGCTCTGTCTGTGCCGCAGATTGAAAGCTAGTTCCTGACCGGCGACCGTTGAGGAAGGTCTGCAATCAAAGACTGAGTCCCGACACAGTCGTACAGTGACTGAAAACTGGTTCAGCAGAAGACTTTATAGCCAATTTCTAATTAATGCAAGCACATCTGTTTTGATGGAACTGATTGAAGAACATACCGAAAAGCTTTCTGGGCTAAAAAACCCTTAATGAAATGAAATGAACTTGAACAGATGCAGACAGAATCGCCTTCCTTCTGACTTCAGCTCGCAAGTCTGCACGCACGGCAAGCATTTTGAGAAGATAGGCTATTCAATAGGCTATTTCAAATATGTATTTAACTTTCTATTAGAATATACTTGCTCTGGTGGTGTTTCAACAACTGCTAGCATTTCCTTATCCACAGGCATTCATAAATAATACCTAAATTTGTACATTTGATTTTAAAATGACTGTGGAGGGCAGCACAATAAAGAATCGGATAAAAAATTTGCTCAGATCTCCATCCATCAAATTGAGAAGGAATAAACCCACCAACAACAAGGAAAACCTCAGCAGCAAGGTATGACATTCAGCTCTGGCAAGTTTATATTTTACATTTTACATCCTACTGTTGGTTGCCAATACAAAAAATTTTTAGGCAGACCACTGAACTGATGGCGTTTTCATTATAAGTGCACCAATACAAGCACAAACACTGTGGTTACTTGACATGCTGATTTTGACTACCATTTATGCTTTTCTGATCTAGAAATAACCCTGCCTTATTCCTAATCTTTAGATTTTTGCAACATTTGCTAACTCTGTAACAACCAGGTTATTTAATTTGATAAATAGTTTGGTTTGGCTTATTCACATACAAATCCATGCAGAACGGCTCAGCCATTAAAGCTTAAAATTCATAATTGATCTATGTTAGTCCTTTAATCCAGTTTTCCTTGTGAATGGATTTAGTGGTGGAATTGTTCTGGTCCCACCGAACTGAACACCTATCATGGTGACATGAGAAAGTGGCATATGTCACACGACACATGCCATAACCAGTTACAGCTCTGTGGCCACTGACTAGTCGGAGTCAAAATCTTTGTAATGACTACTAGATCTCACTCTCACTCACTCACTCACTCACTCACTCACTCACTCACTCACTCACACACACACACACACACACACACACACACACACACACACACACACACACACACACACACAACCAATCTCTCACATTGCTTATTCTGCTCACTTTCACACCTCTAGTTGCATGGTATACATGTGTTTTCATGTAGGCTAAATACAGACTACAGGGCTCAACCCAATTTTAGGGCATGTTTTTAATTAAAGAATATATATATTTTTTCTCTCCGTCTCTTTTTTACCATGTGACTTACACACACTAGGTAAGGCTAGCTTGTATCCTTGGGTCAGTGGAGGGAGCAGCATTCCATACTGATTGTCTGTTTAGAGCATGCAGACCCTGCTTTCCTGTAAGAACCCCATTGGGTAGCTTACTGTATTAAAAGACTGTACAGTATTCCTGACAAGCTGACAAATCACTTAACAACGATTAGCCAATGCTTATAACTTCCTAGTATCCTAGGCTACGTGTTAGGACGTAAAACCCACACTGTCTCTAGAGCAATTATGAATGTAAGTTACGATGAAGTGGCAATAGAAATATAAGCTTTTGTATGATCCTAGATGCCTATGCTGTCTCTATGTTACAGAGTCAGACAAAGAGATAAACCTTCCATTTGGTTTAGTAGCACATGCGATGTGTGTTTAGATTAGTAGACTGTATCTATCCCAAGGCTCCTCATTGTGTAGGAGGTTATTTACAAGGTTTCAGTCTAGCAGACGAGGGTAGAGCTGCCTTCCGTGAGTAGCCTGGAGGAACCTGTAGTCTGAGTGACCTACTGGATCAGCCTTAGCTACCTAGACTACACTGTAGGCTAGTAGTGGGAGCATTGATGATACAGCATGTTCTGCAATTTTGACCACAGGTTCTTTATTGTTTGAAAAGCAATGCCGACTAATTGTTTATCAGCTAGGCTAATTAAGTTGTTAGGCTAGTTTAAGAGGATTATATTGGGATCGGGCCTGACAACAAACAAATAGCCTAGCAAAGCTGTGGCCTGTGGGTTAGTAGTGTTGAGTTTGATGTGTGTGCTGTCATTACACTGGTTGTTTGCCTGCTCATTGTTTCTGGGGTTCTCTGTGTTCAAGGCAAAGTGCAGCCTGTCTGCATGTTTCTTTGAAGTTCTGACGGGGTGGGCTGTTTCAAGGAGCTCTGGCTATCAGCAGGCACCACATTGTTTTCAAACTTGTTGGTTAAGGAATGCGATGCGAATTAGCCTAGTATGTGGCCTTAAAGTATATTTTCTTCTACCACTCGCAACTCTAGGTTAATTGTAGATTCATTGAAAGTCCATGAGGAATTAGTGATATTATAGTCCTATAGCCTAGCACTTTGGTTCCAGTTCTTTTGCAAGACCCAATAACAAGCCCAATTACTGTCTGTCTTTGTCTGCTGAGCCATGCTGTACAATGTCTATATTCAGCTTTAATTGTATGAACGCTTGTAAAGTAGACAGGATGAAATTATGCAGAAGAAGATGTGTCAGAAGGCTCAACTAGCTCAGAGGAATCATGTGAAGTTGGGTGGTGAGGTTGATCAAAGAAAGTGGATGGGGAGGGCCTGTTGGACATTGCAGCCCCTGGCTTAGTTTAAACCCAAAGTTACATAGGTGAACAGTTGGTGAAAGCCTGAAGGAATTATTTGATTTATCTGAATCCATACTAGTGGCATAGATTCCGATTCCTAGACTCGAGAGGGAAAGTCGAGTAGAAAGGGAAGAATATTTGACTGACATGAAGAGGATGTTTACTTTGAATCAGAGATGCTCATTGTTTGATAAAGCTTGAGGAAGCATAGTGGGCTCAGAGAGATGTCGTCTCTTGTAAAAAGACTAATCAAACCCAAAGAGTATGAAGTAGGTATCGTGATTTGTTTGAAGAATTGCTATGCTAGGTTGAACTTAATTGGCAGTATGATGAGCTTTGCTTGTTATCTTTTTCATATTAATAATAGTTAATAATTCTGAATACATTTCATGCTAATCATCACAGTGATATATTTCAGTAGGCTGCGGTTTAATTGTGGCTCTCTGAATATTACTAAAGTCTCCCGTCTCTAGGAGAAAGCTTGACTTTTCCAGTCCTTTTTTGTTTTGATGAATGTCCATTGGATGTCCACAGCAAAAAGAAGTCATCACCTAATGTTAAAAGCAACACAAGCTTGTTGATTTAAACCTAAACCGTTCATTTTCTACATCTACAGGTGACCTTGGAAAAGGTTCTTGGTATTACAGCACCAGGAAATCGTGCTCTGGCCTGCGACCCTCACACTGGTCTTCTGGCCTATCCTGCTGGGTAAGACAAATACACTGCTTTTCTGACGGAGTCTAGTTTCAGGAAAATCTTGTTTTTTTTCTCTTTAGAGTAGCCCTGTAATTAGGCTTCTACAATGCCATGAGATTTTATGCTGTGTTGTGTAAGTTTAGACTTCTCCCAAAGATCCACAAAGTTATTGATTTTTTTAGACAAGGGTGAACATCCTTGTTTTGCCCTGGCCCTCCAGTGTGTACCAACCATATGATTTTGGTGTACAGTGTGCACATGAGTTGTCGTCTTACTCACAAACTAGGTATTCCTCCTCGGAACCCTTATCTATCTTGTGCTTTGCCACTTTGGTTGCTGTGCTTCAAGGGCGAGCAGCCAAAGATTGCTAGCTATGACATGAGTAAGGGCTGAATATCTAGAGGTCAAGTTAGTCTCCCCTCATAACATCAATATCTGTTTTTTATTGATGTAAATGCAACTCTGTTACGTATTGGCATTCATTTCAGTTGTTGTTCATTTCAGGGTTTTAGATATTTGGCCCGTAGTCTTCATTAAATTGTCAGCACACAGGGGCTTACTAAGAACTTAATACAGACCCTATGGTTGTATTATCGCAACAGCATGTAATGTGGTTTTCCTTAAGAAACCCTTACCAGTGTAAGAAAGGTAGTCACTGTCTAGGGTATTAGATCAGCCCTTTAACCAGCTAGACTCTCCTACCACTTAACAAAAGACATGGCCGGGGCAGGCTGCTTTTCTGAAACTAACTTACTTCAAAGATTTGTTTTAGCTACCTGTCATGATCCTGCTGTGAGACAGAGTTTCCAATATTACTAACATGTCTGGCTCCACTATGTCTTGTAAACAGGCCTCATTATGCTCATAAGGTGTGAAAGAATTGTTGACACAAGTATTGCACCTAGCCTAGAGGAATAACAACTGGTGTGTGTGTGTGTGTGTGTGTGTGTGTGTGTGTGTGTGTGTGTGTGTGTGTGTGTGTGTGTGTGTGTGTGTGTGTGTGTGTGTGTGTGTGTGTGTGTGTGTGTGTGTGTGTGTGCGTGCGCAGTCTGCAGTAGCCTCTCAATCACATGATGTCCCTAATCTTGTTATGTTATTAGTCTTTAAAGACTGCCATATGTGTGAAAGCAGTCCTGTCTTAACCAGGCGCCCACATTCCATAGCAACTGTTTGGGTTGTGTCTTGATGTGTACTAACAAGGCACATCACAAACTTCAGTACTAGATTTGATATCCTATGAGTGGTTGAACGAGGTGCAATATTGCCAATATCAATAAGATTTGATCAAATCATAGATAAACATATAATTTCACTGCAAATGTGAAAAAATAGTAGTCTGGCATACTTCCACTTACTATAGTCTACAACTATGATCAAAGAATTCAGATTAGATGGGTTGGAAAAGATGGTCACGCACAATCATGACAGAGAGGAGAAAGCCCACCCGAAAACTCTATTTCACAGTTCAGCTACTCTGGAAGCTGGTGGAGTAGTATGCTTAGTCAGCCTCTGGTATGGTTAAAGGCTTAGCCCCGGCTGAACCAATGGACACAGATGTCTGTCTGAGTGTGTCTAGGGAGGGCCAGCCATTTCGCACACCCTAAATCTCTCTCTTGGACCCCCTTCCTTCGGCCTGAAGTGTATGGCCCCCTGTCTCACTCTCCACCCGTGGATTCTCGCCCAAATTCTCTATTTAAGCGCATACGTGGACGAAAGATTTCCCTTGTTCAGTGAAATGTAATTAACAAAGGGCTGTGAGCAAAGAGTGAAAGAAGGGGTTTAGATGGAGATGTATAGAGAGTGCAGTACAATGGAGAGTTATTCAAGCCAAACAAACTGCATTGTAGCTCTGAGCCTCCAGGCTTAGCTTGTTAAAGAGCCGCTCTGCACAGTCATGCCCTGGGCATAGGAAAACCTGAAAGGCTGGATCCTACAACCAACTTGCCGAGTGTCACCAGGTGAAAAGCACTGTATGATTTACGAGCAGAGCTATGTCTTTGTTTTACCTTTCAGAGGAGTGAAAGGTGTCAGGTTGCTGATAAACTCTTCATTGGCGCTCCAAATACTACATTTCTGCTCCACCAACTCTTCTTTCTTTTTCCTGTATGCCACTACTTAAATTTGGAAGGTTATCCATTAAATTAGGCTACATATTGAGTAGTTAGAATAAGCCGGTGTACTATTGGTAAGATGTAGGCCTATTGTTTCTTTCTATTGATAAACCCTGTTTACCATTTGTAGATGTATTAGTTAGCCCAGACTATGAGTAGTGAATTAGTTAATTGGTCTCATGGGTTTGCACCAGGTCCAGTCGCGTGGAACAAATGCTTTTCTCAGTGAGCGTTCCAAATGGCCCTGGACCCTACAGGAATCCTGCACGCATCACTGGATGTGTGTCAGAGAGGCAGGAGGAACCTTGCATTGACCGCGCTGCACTGTACATTGCTACAGCACCGCACTGCGTCAAAGTGGGTCAGTGGAGCTGAGGGGACAAATGAGAGGGAAAGTAGAGATGTCAGGCTGAGGGGACCTAACTAGTAAAACAAATGTTTAGGGGGGAAAACAGAAAAGGATGTGGTGAGGAGAGGGAACGCTTATACGAGGGACGAGAATAAGGGAAGCAGGGTTTGTTAAGACCAGGAGAAAAGGGACCAAAGAGAGATAGAGAAACACATAAAGAGCACCAGGGGATGCAGATAACTGTCTCTATACAGGAGTAGCTGTGCAGAGACAGGTAGACAGGAGAGGGGCCGAGAGAAATGTAATGTAGGGAAATGGGGAGGGGGAGGGCTGCCGCAAACGGGAACAAGCAGCTCGCCCAGTAAAGGGGCAGTGGGCTTCTCTCTGTGCTGCATTGCAGAGCTGGAGGGTCCTGCTACAGAATGGGTCTGTACTGTATGTTACATCATTATTGCCCTTGGCGCGACGCGCCAGGGTGGAAAATCATACTGTCCCTATGAAATACAGAGCGTGTATGTCTGCTTAGGAAAATGTTGATAATGCCCTTGGATGGTGCATAAATTAAAATGTGTGAACGTGAATATTATAGTCTAGTGACTAAGACCAGAGGATCCAGTAGAATCACATTCTGTGTTTTAGTGAAACTAAATGTTGGAGACTGGAAAACAATGGCTACAGGAACAACATCAACCGTAATAACTTTAGTTAATGTTTCAATTTGTTAGATTGGCAAAAATGATGCAAGGCATTGGCACTGGGATGAGCTGAACTGAAATAACATTCTGCACACTCTTAATGTATGCCCATGGTTGTGTTAGTATGGCAGATGGGATACCTTAGTGGCATTACGGTCTTTTATAGGATGAGATGATGGTCTGTGTCAGAAAACTGATATCCCAATTTCACTGACCAAATCCCCTAAGGGGCTAGTATGGGGTTGGGTTCTGTGCGTGTGTGCGTGTGTGCGCGTGCGCGTGAGGGGGTGGTTGTCTATATCAGAGAGTTGACCACCTGTCAGGCTGGTAAAGTCTCAAACCAGATGGAGGATATGGTCTTGAACTCACTCTGGCTTACCTCACTTCTCTCGTCTCCCCTCTCCGCTGCTCCTCTGTTATACCTAGTTATCCCATTATAAAGATAACACGTATACTGTAGGCTATGCTAATGTTGACTATGCTAATGTTGACTGTAAAAGGCTGAGCAATTTGTTTAATGAGCCTTTTAGAATAAGTAAATATTGAACGAGGATTGCTTTGAAACTCCGCTCCACGTTGTGTGTTTACCGCACGCTTCAGGTCCAGCTCGCTGAGCGTACAATTGAAAGAACTGCGTTGTACTGTGAGTGGACAGTTTGTTGTGGTGATCCGAGCAGACCTAGAACAGGAACAAAATGTTAGTTGTCACAGGTCGAGCCTCTCACGGACAAACTTACACGCAACTTAAACATTCAGTAGCCTAGATTAACGGAGTGTCCCACAACCAATAAAAGATCTAACTTCCGTTACGAGTGTTTGTGTTTTTCCTGGGAAGTTTTTAAGAAAGCTCTTTGCCTTAGATCAGGATCTTACCTTCAAAACATGACTAGCCCAACCACCCTAACCAGTCTAAAGAGAGAAGAACAAATCTAACCTTTACTGACAAACCGCCTCCTTGTAGAGTAGGATTTTCATGCTTCGTTCATTTAGGCAAACATCACAGTTAGCCTACGTTTCTCATAATCTATAGATTGACAGTATGTCTCATACAGTCAGGCTCCCAGGAAATGGGTTTTGGACATTGCTTTCCACCAGTCCCAGTGTCCCATTGTAAATAATCAATTGTTCTGTCCTGTTGTGTTGTGTTGCCTGCGTTCTTGTTTTTTTTTTTCTTTCAATAATAATAATAAGTGAGGGAAGGTTACACAGGGAACACAGACAGAGCTTAGTGATTAGGCATGACCTGCTTTATCTTTGAGCTCCCTACTCTCACCCTCGAGTCATATCCTCACTCCCTCTAAATATACTCACACAGCCACTAGGGTTCTTACTCACAAGCAGACAACAGTCAATGGTCAGTGGCTGCCCTTGTCTCGGTAACACAAAACACAGCGAGCTTGCATCCCAACCGTGACGACGACGATGACGAGGATGATGAGTCTTCTCGTCCTAACTGACTGCTGCTGTACATGGCCTAGGTCTAGTCTGTGAGTTTGTTGCCGGCCCCCGGCATGTTTCTGGATCGAGTTCCTCCCTACCGGTGATAAAGTGTAGGGGAGGACAGTGTGCTTAGTAGTGGGATGAGTAATGGGACAATGACACATGATATAGTTCCCCTCCTTCCCTCTGTCCCTCTAATCTTTCAGTCCTTCTTTGCCTCTGTGCTGGTCCACCCTCCTCCAGCCGCCTGGCTCTGAGCAGCCAGGCCTCAGCTATTACTCTGAACACTCACTGACACATTGACTCCAATAGACACACACACTATGCACGCATTGTAACATGCACATGTGTGACCTTTTCGGGGAAAGAGTGAGAGACTGTAAGAGTGCGTGAAAAATGGAGTACAAAGGTGGCTGTTTAGTCTGCCCTCAGGGCCTGGCTTTCCACAGCTCTCAATGTGCCACCAGTCTAACATGTGACGAATGAAGGCACGCAAAGAAAGAAAACATCACACACACACCTCACAGTCACTTACTGATTTACAGATATGGTAAACCCACACCCCACACACCACACAAACGCAAAGACACACACCACACACACATACACACACACACACGCACACACACACACACACAAAGACACACTGCTCCAGGGGCCCTGTCCAGGCTGTCTTTGTTGTATTTACAGCAGAACAGAGTAACTGCTGGCTGCTGGCCAGTTACTGTAGACCCTTTGAGCAAAGCCTTTTACTCGCCCTTTAACAATAGCTTCCCTGCTAGGCTTGCCTCAGGCCTCTGGCTTTGCACTTGCACACACACGCACACACACACACACACACACACACACACACACACACACACACACACACACACACACACACACACACACTATCTCTACGTAGTCCAGAGGAGTTCACCGAGGGACATGAGAGATTCATCCCAAAGAATCACCTGCTGCTGTGGATGTGTAAGCTTAGCCTTTGAAATGTGGCAGTCAGTGTTGACCTGTCACATGCATGGCACAGTGCTAGGGGTTGCTAAGCCGGAACCTCACTATTAGAGATTATTGTTGGGTAGCTTGGAATCGGTTGAATAAAGTGTGAAGTGAACTCTTCTGTTCATTCAAATCTCTGACTGACTGTTCCTGTGAATGGGTAGACTTTAGACTTGTCACTTTAGATCTTCAATGGCTGCAACACTAGACATGTTCTATTCATGTTGTGCACAAAGTGCTGCTGACCTATGACATTGAAAGCTTTTCTGATGCTTTAGCCATAGAGTAGACCATTATAAGTTGACCTGGTCTCTTTGTGCCATGTGAACTTTTCTTTGTCTTCAACTAGTTATGACATCCAATGATCTTCCTGCTTACTACTTTCCTTTGTAGTCTGCCATTGACCTTATGTGGTCATCTTTGACTTCTTTTCGTGGCCTATACCATATTTTTTCCCCTTTGTTTTCCACCAGTGACTTTAAAAGATAGACTGTTGCCTCTTTGATGGTAAACCTGCACCTGGGCGGTTGTGGTCCCGTCAAAGGAAAACAAAGCAGAGACACATTCTTACTGTAGTTTCATTCCGACCAATAGCCCTGTGATGACAGTAGAAGTAGCCAGGCTTCTCTGTTCTCGTCCCAGCCACCAGATAAAAGAGCCACCTTGGAGTTATTGCTCTTCTTTTGTTTAGAGCACCACTCTTGGAAGAGGTGGAAAAACAAGCCTAATGGAAGTTGAAAAGGGAACCGTTTTTGCTTTGTCATGCCGTCTCGAGCATTCACTCGCACGCAGTCTGTTGTCCCAAGTGGAATCACGACTATGCCGAAGTACATCGTAAAAATACAAGATACTGCTATTAACTATTTATCCAACATTTCTTGAGGGAGCGTTCTGTAAGAGTTTTTCCCAGTCTACACTCATTCAGTTTGGGATGATGACTCAGCAAGGACTCTCAAGATAACGCAGACATCCACACTTTGCTTTGAAGTAGAGCTACGTGGTGGGGAGCACAAGAAAACTTCACTTATTGTTCTTTTTTAGTAGGATCCCCACTTGCTTTGGACAGGACTCTTTTCCGGTCTCTGTTCCTCTGACTTGGCATATGTGCGTCCATGCACTTGTCTGCGTGTGTTTGGGTGTGTGGTTTGTGATAGCTGTTTTCCAACACTGTTACAGCCTGCATGTGAGTGTGTGTGCATCCTAAGCTGTGTTCTACTCTCTGCTCTCCTGCTGCAGGTGTGTGGTGGTGTTGCTGAATCCCAAGAAGAACAAGCAGCATCACATCCTCAACAGCTCCAGGTAAAGTCTTCCTCTCTGCCTTATTGTCATGGCTGTTAACCCCCTCCCTGACCCCCCTGCTGATGTGCCATGAAGCAGTCGGGCTGATTTAATGCACAGCTTTAGCGCAACAAACCTTCTCTAATGAGTGGGGGGTTGGCAGAGTTTTGCACAGGCTTTGATCCTGGCCTCTGTCCCTCCTGACCCCTGCTACTGGGGCTGCAACTGGGACTTGACCAGGTCCAGCCTCCTGGTTCAGTCATTAGTGAGAGGCAACACGTAAATATTGCCTTTTAACCAGCTACTCTGGGCCTCTCTGCAACTAGTCACTCCAGGCCTCTCTCATTATCCACTACACATAGGCTCTCGTTAGAAAGACTTAAATACATGACTACGCCACATATTCAGTGTGGCATGTGAACCTCACATACTGTAGCCAGGGGGATAGAACAGATGAAAAAACAACGCCTGGTAAACCAATAGTATTGGAATAAGACAGAGAGCCCAGAACCTGGAGTAGTACTTGCGTGATGTCTGACCCGTTGTTGGCTTTGCTTGATAAATATACATGCACACCGTTTAGATTATGGAGCCATAGCTGGACTATAACTCCTCCACCCATTCCACACTTCACTCTTCCACATGCTCATTATACCTTTCATAATGGATTAGCATAGATTGAGATTGCACTATCGTAATTTGTTTAACAAAATATTGGAGTGGTTCAAATTGTCCTTGCATCGTCTTTCTACTAATATGATTCCACTGGTTGACTTGGCTTCCACGGCTGTTTCAGTTGTCTGAGCATGACCACCATTACCACAGTCAGCACATTAAGTGTGACGGCACAATAGAAGGTTGAAACCTTTGTGCCTCTTTACAAAATTGGAAAAACAATTATGAAAGTGTATCGCGTTTGAACAGTTGTGTGTCAGTAGGTAAATGCTGTTATGGACATTATTCAATTGTAGACCGCAATATCCCATTGCAAACCACAATACATCTTTTATACAGACTTAAAGCCAAATGCATTGGATTTAATCTGAAAAGTACCCTTTAGTCTGTTGTAGGTCTATTGCAACATTTTCTTTTTGAAATATAGTACATCCTCAGTTTTATTGCTTCTTGGTCCACTATTATTTCATACAGTACAATAACAAACACATGCCTCCCTAGAGATGGATCAGGATGGCTTATTGGTTCACTTCCACTTCACAAAAGATTCCCTGTCTTGCCACTCTCTCGATCTCTTATCTATCACTTTTATTGACTTCCTTATCATTTTCTCTCATCCCTCTCTCTCCTTCTAGGAAAACCATCACCACCCTTTCCTTTTCTCCCGATGGCAAATACGTGGTTACAGGCGAGGTGAGTCCCTTTGTGCTCCTTCCACCGAGACGCTGTCTGAGTCATACCGCACAGGTCCGGGCCAGACCAGAAGAAAAGAGCTGCCTCTATGCTCCGGTGCAGAAAGGACTGCGAGCTCACTGGGCTTTATTCCACATGGCATGACAGAGTCAACTCTGCTGCTGCTCACGGCCACACGGCCCATTTATTACTACATGAAAGGCTTTGCATGACAGACACTGGGAAATCTTTTTGTGCTCTGCGTGAATCCAGCTGAAAGGCACAGCTAAATAGTGTGTGGAAGATGAAGGAAAGATTACGGTGTCGAGTTCAGTGCAACGTGCGACAGTGGTGCACGGTTAACCGCATATCAAGAGGGCCTTCAGTCTACGTTGTTTGAATGTTTGGATGTTGTCAGTCATACACAGCAGTGGAAGGTCACACTATAACAGAGACAACGGGCATCATGCCTTGTTGAGTAACCCACAGGCCAAGTGAGCTTTCAATGTGTCCGTTTCTGTTTAATGTGTCGCTTCTACTAGAGCTTATTAGACAAGTGTGTATGTGAATGTGAGTGTGTGCTCGGTGGTTGCCATAGCAGCAGAGGGCAAGGTGCCAGACTCTGTCTGGCATCAGACGGAAAAAGAAAAGAAGGAGAGACCGGTAGGAGAGACTGGTAAAAAGGGAGAAGGAGGGAAGGGGAAAGAAAAAGACAGAACGTGAGAGAAAAGGAAAGAGATAGAAAGAGGGATTCAGTAGAGGAAAGAGAGAGCGAGAGAAGTGGCTGACGGAGACAAATGGGGAGCAGTGATAGAAAGACTGTGTTAAAAGACAGCGAGAAGGGCAGAAGGGTTGAGACACACAAATCAAAACATGCATGCCGGTGGCAGAAGGCACACAGCGTGTTTGAGTGTATGTCTGTGCACCCAGGCGTAGGCACCCTCATGTTCACTGTCTAACCCTTTTGTCTGATGCTGAACTGTGCCACAAATATGGCATTGCTGCTGCCAGCCCAACCATATTACCATACCCACTACATACAACCACCATAACAACTGTGGTTTTTGGTTATTCACGGACACGGAACTGTTTCAATTATAACTGCAGTGTATGTCTTTGCCTAATTAATTCACATCATAGTGGTGAGTAATGATAATCGGAAGTTACTGCACATAGAAATTGCTGAATTGTTGTTCAAAAAGGCCACATGGATATTTTAGGCGCACACTTTCAAGCAGTGTGTTCCTTAATAGCATCGCCATAGAACACAAAGGAGGTCTCTGTGTTTCTGTGGTTGTTTCTTAGCCACGGTGTTTGACCCACTTTGACTAGGTGCTGTAGTGGCATACAGGGACGAAGGGAGGCACTGAAACACGCTCATGGATCTAATGAATGGCCTGCCTTAAGCCTCGCCTGCCCTGCTCTCTTGGCCAGACGGGCCACGGGTTGTATAACACACCACGCGTCCAAGAAAGACAGACCTGTGCCTGTGTGTGTTAGCAGAGTACAAAGGGCATTGAAATGGGTATATCTAGAAGAGTGTACGTTTACAATATTTGCATTGTAATAGCATTGACAAGTAGTAGTGGGCTATATAGTCATAGGGTTCTAAATATATTTTTATGGTCAAGATTTGTCTCTCTAACCTCCATCTATGTCTGTTTACATTTTTATCTCACATACACTTTTCTCTTTCTCCATCCAACTATCCCCCCTTCTCTCTCTCTTTCTCTCACTTTCTCTCTCTCTCTCTCTCTCTCTCTCTCTCTCTCTCTCTCTCGCTCTCGCTCTCTCTCTCTCTCTCTCTCTCTCTGCATCAGAGCGGCCACATGCCTGCGGTGCGGGTATGGGACGTGGCCGAGCGGGTGCAGGTGGCGGAGCTACAGGAACATAAGTACGGCATCTCCTGCGTGGCCTTCTCCCCTAACAGCAAGTACATCATCAGCGTGGGCTATCAACACGACATGATCGTCAACGTCTGGGCATGGAAGGTACAGAAAGCCAACCTGCTTATGTACGTACATGTCCCTGTTTTTCTAGACTGACCGCATCTCCACTACCTGAGTGAGACTTTGAATGCACCCGAAACTTTGAATGGTCACACATTAACTGCACTAATGAGATACGATCTACCACAGCACTCACTGCACAATCTCTGTCCTAACACTTAGTTTTTCTGCTTCTCATGCTGTCGTGATGTTTACCCTGTCCCTCAGAAAAACGTTGTGGTGGCAGCGAACAAGGTGTCCAGCAAAGTGACGGCCGTATCCTTCTCCGACGACAGCTCTTACTTTGTCACCGCGGGCAACAGACACGTCAAGTTCTGGTACCTCGACCATACAAAGTCTTCCAAGGTATTCAATCACCCACACGCTTGTACACTGCATTTTATCTAAAATGGCCACATATAATCGGATAGTTTTTTCCTCTTACGCCTGGTGCCCCTCTCCCCGTAGGTAAACGCCACAGTTCCTCTACTTGGTCGGTCAGGGTTGCTGGGGGAGCTAAGGAACAACTTCTTTAGTGACGTGGCGTGTGGCAAAGGACGCAAGGCGGCCAGCACCTTCTGCATCACCTCCTCAGGCCTGCTCTGCGAGTTCAACGACAAACGACTGCTGGACAAGTGGGTGGAGCTACGGGTAAGGAAAATCAGGCAGTCAGGGATTTGCTGTGTGTGTGTGTGTGTGTCTGTGTGTGTGTGTCTGTGTCTGTGTCTGTGTGTTTGTTAGTGTGTTTGTGTGTGTTTGTGGGTGAGTCTGCACTCAAGCAAGTACTGCTGTCTAATTTCACTTCTATTCTGCTTCCCATTCTTAAAACCCTGCCCAGAAAAACGACTGCTTTACAGTAAGTTAGCTAAAATCATCTCCACATCAGTGACGGTGAGCGGTCAATTATGATTCAGTCAGTTCAGCTAAGGGATTCAAATTCAGTAACCTTAAAAAATTTAAATAAAGGTTGATTGATTACAATTTGGATTTACTGGCAGAACTGACTGACTCTGAAAGTTTGACCAGACATTACATTGAACAATTCCACTACACACTGCTGTAACGCATTGTTCACGTTTGCTCTCGATTGGTTGTGTGACTGTAATCCTTAGAGTAATTTATGTTATCAACAGATTACTCAGACCTGCATGATATATTTAGTTTCAAATATATATAATCAGGTGTTTAAGCTGCCCCAAAGTTACACAGGTAGATGTTATACTAGTGGTATACAAAAAAAGATGCACGTCCTATCACATCCTTTCCACGTTCTGTTACAGTGCTCACTTTGTTTGTCATGTCCTAGGGTTACTCATTTCATAACATGGATTGACGTGTGGGAACAGTAAACTAGTAGTAACCCAATGTATTTCCACCGGGGTCAGAGTCTGTGTTAGTGACTGGGGCCACTTCTGTGGTTGAAAATACAAAAGACTTGGACTTGAACCTGGACCCAAAGACAGACAGAGATTGAGAGAAAGATGTGAGTCTCATTGTCTGAAGAGGGTGTTCAGGAATGCCACCACCTTCAAGCTATCTGCAATGCCTGAAATGGGTCACAGCTACTGGAGGTGGGTGGCTGCAGGCAGGAAGAACAATCTGTCTTTTGTGGCAGGCGCTTGTCCAAACACGCAGCCATGGACCAGTCAGGGAGCGGTGTACAGGATGGATAGTTGGTGCAACCAGGTGCAAGGTCAAAAAAAGAAAGATTACGAGAAGGCTTTAGACTCTAAAGTTTAGAGGTATCAAAATAGAATAACAGCTGTTCACAAGTAATGTGTAAGAAAAGGATAACCGATGGGCCATTAAGACGGAGCAAAAAAAGACCGGGAGTGAGATGTAGATTACAAGGAAAAGGGGACAGAAAGAAAGAGAATGAAAGAGTGAACCGGGGAAACAATGGCAGCTCTGTCCGAATGCTCGTCAACGGCAGTAGCATTCTCATTCCTCCATGAGAATGTGATTATCACCCAGTTCATCAGGACCTTATCTACGAGCGCCTCCAGACACAGACACAGACACACACAGGGATGAAATTGTATTCATGAAAGAACATCAAAAAACAAAGCAGCGCGTTTTATTGTTCATCTTTCTATACCATGAGTCGGGTCCTGTCTGTGTCAGACTGTCATAAAAATATGAATAGCTCAACCTCAAAAGACAGCACGTTTCCACTGAATAATCGTTTGTTTTGCTTCAGATTGAGTAGATATTGTTTCATTACTCTAAAATAGCACATGATTATATGAAACGTAGAGCAGCCCTTTGTTCCGCAATAGGGAGCCCAATAGGGAATGGGTGAAACGGAAACGTATTGCCAGTCGGTAGTTCTGCCCTCGTGAGACCCAGAGAGCAGCGTGATGTGCATTTTGCAGGCTGCATGGCTTACTAAATCACTGTTTTGCATTACCCGTTTTACATTACTCGTCATTTATTTACAGAGAATATAATGTTTGTCACTGTGGAAAAGGCTTGTGTACCTTTCGTTGCTGTGAAACACATGTCTGTATCATGCTGTTTGTGTTAAACTGTTTGCATGCTTTGTCAACTCAATAACTCTGCTCAAATTCCTACAATTCTTTCATTTGTGTAATTGCGTCTTGCTGTGCACCCCAGGGCTCTTTGTAAAGCTGGGTATGACTGTATTAGCAAGTACAATGAGGGAGGAAAGCTAATCAGTGTTTACACAGACAGTCTCTCAGGTGCAGAGTGGAGGACCCTGGTGCCCTTTTTCCATGCTTCATTCAATACTGTCAATATCACACACACTTCGGCTGGAACTGCAGTTTCTGCTTCCTCAGCAGTTCATGTCCCCATCGTATCCATGTGTGTGTCTTTCCAAACCTGTGTGTATCTATGTACAGTATCATCGTGTCAACGAGAACGTTTGTGTGACTGAATCATATGCATTCTGTAACTACCACTCGCTCCTCTTTTCTCCAGACTATCCAGGCCACCTCACTGTCTGTAACCGAGGAGCTGATCTTCTGTGGCTGTGCAGACGGGACGGTGAGGGCCTTTAGCCCCGTCAACCTCCACTTCATCTGCACCCTGCCGCGGCCACACTGCCTGGCCACTGACATCGCCAGTCTGGTCGATGCCAGGTTGGTCACCTCTTTCGAGCTATTTAAAACTATATTATTTAGTGTGAATATTCTGTATATGTATAATTGAAATCATAAGTAGCAAGAAGATTGAAATATTCAGCATCTGCGAATTGTCTTCATAAGACTTTGAGACTCTCTGCCAGACCAAATGTGTGGGGGTGTGTATGTAGGCTGTCTAGTATTGGTCTTTGATACACTGTCATGATTAATTCATAGAAATGCAGATAACCTCTAACAAAACCACCGTTGTAGCAATCCTCCACCCAGCCCTTGTAATGAACTCTCTTCTCAGGTCCAGCAGGGCCAGCTGTTGGTTGGCAGGCGATTCTGCAGAGGTCAAAACTGTTTTAATTTTGGTTTTTCTCATCAGTCTCCCACAGGTTATGTGGGATGTTTTTGTCAATGCCACAGAAAAAAAATACATTCCATGCCTTCCTCTGTGAATATGTACTGAGAGTTCTATTCCAGATTGACATAATTAAGTTTGGTCTTGACATGCATTAACCAGCTGATCTGTTTCAACATCGGTGCCTTTTATATGGACAGTTATATAGGACAGTTATTGAGCTAAATGTTACACACTACAAAAATCCACATTGGAGTTATTTTAAGATGGCTGCGCAGTTTCTGGCTTCACAGAAGCTGATATTAGCCTGGAGTCAAGGTCAGCTGACCACTGTATAGAGGCGTTTCCATGGATACACGCAGTGGTTTTTCCAGTAGACAGGCAGACGTTCTGTCTCCCAGACAGAACATAAATGTCATGGCCGCAGTTTAAGAAACAGACCACAGACGTTAAATCACCGGTGAAAAGATGCCAGCAGTAGCTGGTCCTTTCCCACGTCCCTTTTCAGACCTGTGGCTGTAATGTTGAATACCTCCCAACTCTTTTTTATTTTTATTTTTTTGGTCTTTCTCTTCTCCCCCCTCTGGGTCTCTCTCAATCCCCCTCTCCTCTCCCCCACAGCGATCTCTTTTCCCACAAAATAGACGCTCGCTACCCTGACACTGTGGCAGTGACCTATGACCCAACAAGTCGCTGGTTATCCTGCGTGTACAATGATCACAGTCTGTATGTATGGGACGTCAAGGACCTGCGGAAGGTGGGCAAGGTCTACTCTGCCCTCTATCACTCGGCCTGCGTCTGGAGCATCGAGGTAGTTGCTGCTGCTTTTAATGTCCCCCCACACACACACAGTCTTTGCTGAATACTATACATGTTTACAAATAAAGGAATTAGATATGCTGCACTAGAAAAAAAGAGTGGATTGTAATCTGTGTGTTTCTACCCATCCTGTCTTTTCAGATGTACCCCGAGGGTGAAGGAGGGCAGCAGCAGCACCAGGCCAGCCTTCCTCCCGGCTCCTTCCTCAGCTGCTCCTCAGACAACACCATACGCCTCTGGCACAATGACCTACACAGCACCTCCCTCAGCAGGAACATCATCAGCAATGTGAGTCTCTCCCACAGGGATCCAGATACACAAAGGCATAAACACGCATTATACTGTACACCTTTGGAGCATAAGATAAATACATTTTTATAATCCTTTTTGTGTATTTTTCCTGCAGGACCTGCAGAAGATAATCTACATGGACAACAACACTGCCGGCCTGCTGGACACCGACTGCGTTGGCACGGGTAACTCCGACAAGAGCTCCGACCCCCTGAGCTCGGAGGCCCGGCCGGGCATCAGGACCATCTGTGTGAGCCCTGATGGACAGCACCTGGCCTCTGGAGACCGCACAGGCACTCTCAGGTGACCCAAAAGAGCACGATGGGGGAAGACGGTGATGGTGGTTTTCAACACAAAGATGAAGGAAGGTGTTTCAAATAGATGGCATATGTAGACAGTCCACGATACACGGCGCCGCTAATGATGGTGATAGTAAGGACTCTGTTAATCACATCAAAAAGATTCCGTATATCACAGCTAAATCCCCGTGGTACAGGCCCTGTGGCTCCCCTGTGTGTTCAAACCCTAGATCACCAGGCAGTCCGCTCCTCTCTCTCTGCTCTAATTTAATATGCTGGTAATTGGGCCTCTGAGGATGGGGCGTACGGGGGGTTACAGTCCTACTGCAGGGTCAGGTTTAGCCAGGCAGAAGGTACAGTCTCAGAGCTGACTGGCTCATTTTCCACTCTGTCAGATAGACAAGCGCACACAAGGGACGGCTAGCGCACAGACCGTCTCGTCCACGCACACAGATAGCACTCACGCTCATATAGAGAGACGCCCCACAGTCTAAGTTGCTGACCCAGTTAGCACCCATGGCCACACCTCTGGCTGCCATGCGAGGGGGGACTGAATGGTGATGAGTGTCAGCACCATTTAAAGGACAGGAAATGGTTGTTGTGGCTAAAATGTAAGGGTGAGACCACCCATTCGACAGTCTGACTTCCTGTTTACTTCCGGTTCCTTTTCGAGGGATAGCAGAAGTTAAAGTTTAGTATAAAATACTTTTGTAACCTGTTTTGGTTCACACGTTTTGCTTCCATTTTAGGATACATGAGATGGAGAGCATGGAGGAGATCCTCAACGTGCAGGCTCATGATTCTGAGATCCTCTGTCTGGAGTACTCCAAACCTGAGACTGGTGAGCAACATAGAGATAGTTCAGCAGAGATGAATCAGGGAGGGAGACGGGGTGTCCTATTTTGTTTCTAGGGAGCACTCAATGTTGGAGCCAGGGTCTTCAGGCTGATCTGGCTCCCATATGTTCCCTCCCTCTCCAAACACATCGCACCGTCACCCCAGTCAACAAATCTTCTTGAAGCGCTTGCATTTCAAAATAAAGTTACAATATTTGTGCTTCTGTTAAGTCAACAAGCTGACTTTTAAAAACAACATGCGTAGCAGTCAACAGCAATGGTGAAAATGCTGACTGGCTCTCATCCAGGAAGACATCCCTTACTCTGTAGGACTGCAGGGCTGCACATGTGTAACAGAATGGGATGGAAGTATTTATAATACTTTGTCTGATTATTTCATCTTGCCTGTGAATTAACACTGCAAATCGTGTAGGTGATGATAATAACACAATGTCCTGGAATGTCTCTATTAACACTCCTGGGGTGATAATTTCTCAGTAAGCCAGATAATGCTCTCATCAGAGACCATTGTCTCATCGCTTATCCACTGTGCTGTTGTTGTAATCTTTTAAGAGTTGAGAAGTGTGCTCATATGTTAAAATGACATGACATCTAGATGTCAGAAGTGTTTTAAAATGGGAGCGGTCATTGAGTTTTGTCTTTGTTTCCATACAAATTATGGTTAGTGTAGCATGCATCATTCCATAGCTCCAGGAATGGAACTTGAAAAGACTATTATGATAGAGAAACGTAAAAGTATGTTTTTGTTTTAATATACATTGTATTATACTGTATGTCTGTTCTGTCTTGTCAGGTTGATTAGTTGTCTAATTTGAGCTACAGTTGGGAATAATCTATTTTACAGAGAGACACACAATCACTTATTGACTGAAGCACTCAACGTTTCAATGGCAAAATAGAGTTGGTTTTATTGAAAAGGTTTACCACCAGAGATGTGGAGAGGTTATAATTGGCTGTTGGAAAAATTGCCTCCTCTGTAGTTTGTTTGTGTGTGCATGCACGTTTAATGCACACTTGCGTAACGCCACTGTTTTTATTAGTTTCTCTGTAGCAGTGTGTTAAGTGGGTTAGTTGTTTTTAGCCTAAAGTGCGCGTGTCTCCTGCAGGGCTGAAGCTCCTGGCGACAGCGAGTCGTGACCGTCTGATCCACGTGCTGGACGCAGAGCAGGACTACAGTCTGCTACAAACACTGGACGAGCACTCTTCCTCCATCACGGCTGTACGCTTTGCTGGTGAGAGCATCCCACACGACCCTTAGCCTACATAATCACTGCAGACGAGTTATCCGCGACTTCGGATCAAAGACCTTCTTTGGGACATTATATATTTTGCTAGCTGTCTCGTTTATTTTTTCTTCTTGCCTAATCAAAGTTATCTGAAACCGTCAGGCAAATGTCAAATGAACCTGTGGCTTTTCGTTTCAGCCAATGAGGGCAAGGTGAGAATGATCAGCTGCGGAGCTGACAAAAGCATTTACTTCCGCACAGCTCAGAAGGTAATGTGTCCAGCATAAAACATTCTTCTTACTGAAGCACTACTACATCTTGTGACTTTGGGTACTTGGGCATTCAATTGATTCTTATTCCACTGAGCCATATCAAAGCAGACATATTCAATTACAGAAGCTGAAGTTGATTAAAGTTTTCACAGTGCCCTAGTTAAGGAGATCTGTCCGATGAGATTTTTTTTGGCCCCTTATTAAATCACCATTGCTTTCCAGATCACTGCATCTATCAGTTACGAGTTAGTAAGAATGTTAGAAAACGTTATCTTGAGTTGGCACATTGAATAACATTTTGTTTCCCTGTCCATTATGACATGGAGTTAATCCCTAGTCTTGCTTTATTCGCATATGGGTTACCATCTAAGCATGACTTAAAGATAAGTCCCTTGATCATGTTGTGAAAATGCCTTGTCTTGCTCCCTACCCTGAGGTTTTTTTATCCTCATGTTTCATTTGGTGATTTTGACTGTTCTAAGTAGTCATCTCTGAGCCCACAGAACATTGACCTTATCTCGAATGTGAGCAGGAAACCCATATTAGATTAAATCATTAGCCACACACTGTATTTTGTTCTTTGAGTAATCCTAGTATAATATTTTCCTGGTCAGCTTTCTCTGAGAATCATTATGGGTGGATTAAGTAACAAACCTACTGCTAGTATTGGCTGCAAGGAGATCTAAGAGTTATTCTATCATACTAATGAGAAACTTAGATCTAGTTAACGAGTGCCTAAGGATCTAAAAGTCTGTCTTGAGAAATTAGGCCTTACTTGTAATTGAAGACAACTCTGTTCTATGTACACAGTTTTTTAAGTCTATATCGGCCGGTCTCATAGCTCATGCTCCTGCTCCCTTTCCCTCTTATCCATTATGAGCTATAAAAAAAGGTTCCAATGCTAAAAAGAAGGTAAACCAATCTCTTTTATAAGAAGCTTTTACAGGGTGGAACATACGCTACAGAATATAGTTTCTCTGACTTGAGTGCTTGCTCTCGCGGAGCCCTAAGCCAAGTGTGAGTGCCGTGGCTGACGTTCTGCAGTGTGACAGCTGTGACTGACCTGCCTGGACCTCTGTTCCACAGACTGACGACGGGCTGGAGTTCAGACGCACCCACCACATCGTACGCAAGACCACCCTCTATGACATGGACGTGGATCTAACCAGGAAGTATGCTGCCATTTCCTGTCAAGACCGCAGCATCAGGTGGGCACCCGTCAGCGATCTCGAATGGTTGCATAACACTGTGTCCTTCTGTTTGTGTCTAAACATGCACCCACAGTTTGTTGTGTCCCAGCGTGTTGCGGAGTGCCATTTGGATTGCATTGGCTCTCTGCACCAGCACCTCTGGGCACACTGTGGGTGTTTGGTGAGCCAACATACCTGTGTAATCCAGCAGTGTTTGGGGCCTGAGACATGCATGGCCTGCACAGGATGGATTAAGGTGGATTACCTACCTGGACAGGCTAATCTGGTGGCTGGCAGCAGCTAACATGTTGGTGTCTGTGTCTGTCCCTGGAGCTCGCTCACTGCTGGACTGGGCCTACCGTTGACACATTCCCTCACCCCGCCTCTGACGGTTTCAACATGCTGAAGTTTGTTTTAACTACAGTAGTTAAGGAACAAAAAAACACATTGGAAAGCAATATATCTTAATGTGTCTTAAGGTGGGGGACAATAGATAGGACAATGATAATCTCCCAAACACAAACTTGCTAAATTGACCTAAGGGCAGGCATTGACCGATAGTCAATGCAAAGTGAATATGAAGTGGTTATGTTGTGTTTGCCTATCGTCACGTGGCAGTACTGTAGCTGTCCTTTGCATAGCTGTGCCGGCCAAAGATGAATTTAATGGGAATATCCCCATCTGCTCCGAGGGATGTCGGTTAACCTCAAATTGCTCAGCCTTGTGTACCAGCTGTTGAAAGTGCAAGGAACGAGGCAGAGTTCTAGGGCTGTTGAGTTCTAGATCTCATAGTACCTCTACATTGTAAAAACGTCTCTTGTTCTCCTCGCTTTCCTTTTAGTCTTTGCCTTTTGAATCAACTCTTTTCAACTTAAGTGAAGACTTTTTTTCACTTATATAAGGTTTGTTTATTAAAAGGAATGGAACTTGCCAGTCTGTCTGATCCCCTCAAACACACGCGCATACTCACATGCATGCTCGCTCACACACATGCACACACGCACACACTGTACACATGCACACACTTGGAATATGGTGACTCAGCCTGGGACACTGTGTGCCTCTTCACGTACAGTTGACACTTGTGTACACTAACACCAATTCTTCTACTACGGCAAATCAACGGCAGCAAGTCTCTCCCTTAAGTTTAGGCACCTGCAAGTCAGTCGGTCTGTATGGACTTTGTTAGGAAGTGAAAACCTACACCAAAGCTGTGCGGCCTGTGGGTTCCAAGTATGTCAACACTTGGCCCTGCATGCATGTTTTTCCGGGGGCTGTTTGAAAGGCCTGGCCAGGCTGGCCTCCTCAGGACAATATCTTAGGAGCAGTTAGACTGTCCCCAGGTGGCCAGCATAGGAATGGCATATGGAGCAGCACAGACCATGCTATGAGAAAGTATATTATAGAGATGAACAATGTATTTATTTGTTCCATGTGAGAGAAACTGCTCTGTGGAACATGTTCATTTTGATGTTCAACTTACAGTTTTCTTAGTCCAAATCTTTTTATTGATTCAATTGACCTTTGCTCTTTGTGATTACATATTACAGCTGTGGCATGCTTGTACAATCAATTAAGTATTTCTTGTATGATTGAGATATGAAGAAGAATATGGAGAAACTTAGCTCCCTAGCTTTCTGTACATAATTTATTGAGATTAATATAACAGTTTGGTGCTCATCTGCCCCTAAAGCAGTTTTACTTGCATGTACTACAGTAGATCAAAAGTCCTTGTTTATTATTCAGTTTCACAATTAGACGTCATGCGATGGGTGCTGGGCTTCAAAAATGAATGCATTGAAGTTACGCACTCTAGACCACAATATTTTAGACACTTTCTGTTCCCTCCGATATTACCTTTACATTCTTTCTCTCCCTGTGCCAGGATCTTCAACATCGCAAACGGCAAACAGAAGAAACTTTACAAGGGTTCCCAGGGGGAGGACGGCACACTCCTCAAGGTGACCAGAACACTTTCACTGTGTGCCCCTCCCTGTTGCCTCAGCCTTAGTTGTGTGCAGGTGAAAGGGACTGCCTAGAATGATATCCTTGTTATTTATTATTCTCAGGTCCAGACAGACCCCTCTGGAATGTATGTGGCCACCAGCTGCTCTGACAAGAACATCAGCATCTTTGACTTCTACTCAGGGGAGTGTGTTGCCACCATGTTTGGACACTCTGGTGAGAATTACACAAACTACCTGCTCTGAGATAAAACACGGGTTGCAGTATACACACGTGTTTTTGTTTCTGGATATTCATTCTATGTATTCTCCTGTTGGACAGAGATTGTGACCGGAATGAAGTTTACCAACGACTGCAGACATCTCATAACCGTGTCTGGAGACAGGTGAGTCTCAGCTTCTGCATGACCTGTCTGCTCTGTGCTGAGGGAGACGGAGGCATTCTGACGACGAGTTTGTATTTACATCCGTAGCTGTATCTTTGTGTGGCGTTTGAACCCCGAGTTGACCATCAATATGCGCCAGCGTCTGGCTGACCTGAAGCAGAGTGCCAAGCCCACGCAGAAAACCCCACCTCACAAGCCCATCAATATTAGGTACGAAAACACTCCAGATTCACTCATGGGAAGGTGAAGGATCGTGAATCCTGTTGTGAACGATGAGGGTATTGACGCAATGTCGTTGTGTTTCCGTGCGTGTGGGTGCATACAGCACCAGGAGAGATGTGCACAGTGCCCCACCTATAGTCACGCTGTCCTCAGACAGTGACAAAGAGGTGGAGGAAGAGGAAGGCATTGAGGAGGAGGACGAGGAAGCGGTCATTTCTCCTTATATGGTCTCAGGATGCAGCCCAGGCGAGGACACAGGTGGGTTTCTGTAGTTACTCTGACATAGTACCGTAGACTACACAATGTTTACCGGCATACAAATGAATCATTTTGTGATAAGAAGTTTAGCTAATGAGGTACATTCATGTTTTTGTTTGTTTCATTAGACACCTCGGATGAGAAGTGCAGTTCTCTCAGCTCACACAATCGAGAGGGGAAGAAGGTAATAAGTCCAGACAGTCCTTCATTCACCTTATACACTCTAGCTACGTTCCTACCAATACTACTCTGTCACAGACCCCAGTCTGTCCATCACCTTTTTTCCTCTGTGCACATCCACCGTGTTAGTCACTGAACCTACCCTTTCTTAATATGTTTGAATCCACCTGTTTCCTACTAGTACCTGAACCTCACTTTATCCCCTTATTGGTGTCATTAGGACAGCTCATCGGGCTCTCGGCCTCCGCGGCGCCGCTGGTCCAGAAGATCGGGCGACATGGACAGTTTGCTGATGGTCAAGTCCATGCTGGATCTGCGGCAGCTGGAGTCCTTCTCCATGAAGAGCCAAGATCAAGCGGGGGAGCTCCCTTCAGAGTCCATAAATTCGCCCAGCCGCAGGAGGAGCCAGGCTGCAGAAACGTACCGAGGCCAGGGCCTGGGGAGCACCTTCAGTCTGCAGACCGCCACATCGTCTTTGGTGAGATTTACGGGTGGCGCACACACACAAGTTAAACTAACAATTATTTTGCTGAATTCTAATGTGTGTGTGCGTGCGTGCATATGTGTGTGTGTTATTTCAGGCTGAGGAGAGTGAGGAGAAGGCCCAGCCCAGACCAGACTACATCAGACTGTCCTCACAGCTCTCAGAGAGGGAGGAGGCCGTCCTCTACCCTGACACTTGGGAGGACAGGATGAGTCTGGCTGGCAGGTGCAGTATACCAATAGTTTCCTCCTTCTCTTGGTCTCTTTATTTGTATTTTTGCTCTTTCGCTCTTTCTCCCACAGCTTCACTAAGTCAGTCTTGTGTGTGTGTGTGTGTGTGTGTGTGTGTGTGTGTGTGTGTGTGTGTGTGTGTGTGTGTGTGTGTGTGTGTGTGTGTGTGTGTGTGTGTGTGTGTGTGTGTGTGTGTGTGTGTGTGTGTGTGTGTGTGTGTGTGTGTGTGTGTGTGTGTGTGTGTGTGTGTGTGTGTGTGTGTGTGTGTGTGTGTGTGCGTGTGTGTGCGTGTGTGCGTGCGCGTGCGTGCGTGTGCGCGTGCGTTTTCTCAGTGAGTACCAGGTGAAGGAGTTGCCCCAGCACAGCCACCGGGGCCGTTGTGGGAAGGGTGGGGGGTGCCAGGACAAACACAGCCCCGACAGTGCCTGCTCGGTGGACTACTCCTCCAGTCGACTTTCCAGCCCTGACCAGCCCCCAGGAGAAGGTGAGGCACACACACACAAACAAAAAGACGCAAACAATACCACAAGAAGAACTTCTAGGTTGTAGAGCAGCAGTTGCCGTACCATCACGTGTACATTTCTTTAGCCGTGACCACACTCACCATGTCTGTGTTTGTTTTTCACTAGACTCTGAGCCCACGGAGCCCCTCAGCGTGGATGGGAACTCCTCTGAGCTGGACATGGAGGAGGAAGACTACGATGAGGAGGCAGGAGGGAGACCGGGAGAGAGCAACGGAAGCAGCTCTGTTCCCCAGACCCCTGACCAGGAGGCCTTCCTCAAGCAGCACTTTGGCACCTTGGCAGATATCAACAGCAAAGGCAAGAATAAAAAATATATATTTTAGGTTAGGGTTAAGTTGAAAAAGGTGGAGAAGTGGCAAAAGGTACAGAAAACCAGAAAATGTTTAGAAGCTATAAAGACTAGTATAGTATAGTTATTTTTTATTGCAAATAATATTCTGTAATGAAATCCCTGTCAACCTGTTAGACTAGTACTGTAAGCTTTATTTCTTGAATCAAAATATGATTTATATTTCACTTTTGTACCTTTTTTATTGTATGTATATTTTGTGCTGGCCAGGGAGCTCAACCAGTGTCACCCAGAGCTTCACCGACAGCCCCAGCATCTCCTCCCAGTTCCTGGCCCAGGGATCCAACAGCTCCTCTCGAAGGTACCCCAGGCTCTTATTCTCTGCTCACCAATGAGTGCATCCTAAACTGTTTAAGCACCAAAAGATGACTTTTATTACAAATATGTTGTTAGAAAACTGCTCACAAATGCTGTGATGTTTTTGTAATTCATTGCTTCATTTGAACGTGTTTCTTCTTTTCTTATGTTGCGTCCTTTTCAAAGTAGGAATCCATTCCCCTTCACACCGAAGAGCAGCAGTAGTGGAGCAGGAGGAGGGAGTGAGGTAAAAGTGGCTAGCGGTGTAGTCAGACCCCTGGTGTCACAGGTCCGACCTCTCAAGGAACTGCATCAGACATGGACCCAAGACAAGACACAGGCGTTGGCACCCAACAAAACCGAGGAACCGACTCCAGTCCCAACTCAAAACAGGAACCAAGCCACAGTGTCCATCCAGAGCCCGTCCCAAACCCAGGTGCAGGGTGGGCCGCAGCCTCCGGATCATATCCAGGCTTCAGGCCAGTTTCAGAGCAAGAACCAGGCCCAGTCACAGAGGAGGAGCCTTGCAGAGCAGCCAGCTCCCGCCAGGTTGGAGGCGGAGGCCCCAGAGAAGAGCCAGGCGCCTCTGCCCCTGCGTCCATCCCCCCTGAGGAAGAAGCCTCAACCAGCTGGGGAATCTCGCAGGAGCGTAGGCCCTGTTGCCCGAGCAGCAGCCACACACCTCAACTCGTATGGAATCCGCAAGACCCAGTCCGTACAGAGTCTGCTGACTGATGGTAATAATGCCAGGGCATGCAATAGACAAATGGAGGTTAAAGTTTTGCTTGTTGCAACCGCAATATTACTACTCTCAGTGCTGCTCGGGACTTTGCATGCAGTATTCTAGGTGTTAAAGTAGTTGTTCACTGTGTGTTTTTTGTCTGAAACATAGGATGAGATTGATTAAGTTATTATGTCTGTGTGGTTAACCAGAATAAGAAAAAAAATCTATTGGACATAAAATAAACAATGTCACAAAATGTAAATCTTATTGTATTATTATATTGTACTATGTAAATCCTTTGTATTATTCTGGATATTCAGGATTATTCTGACTCTCCCTCTCAGCAGCAGAGCAGCCCCAGCCCGTGACCCGGCCTTCCAAAGCGGTGAGCCCCCAGCCCCAACTCACCCACGCTGAGCGGCCCACCACTCTCCCCACCACGCCGCGACGAGCCTTACCCTGCGTGCCCTCCCTCTCCAGCCCGTCGTCCCCTCGTTCCCGGGAGCCCAGCACGGCCGCTGGTTACGGCAGCAGCAGCGAGGCCTCCGCAGGGACGTCCGCAGGGACGTCCGCCACGCCGCGCAAGTCGCCGCGCTCCTACATGAGCCCCACCACCAGCTCCATGGCCAAGATCGCACGCTCCGTCTCCCTGGGGGACAGCCTCAACGTTCAGGAACCCTCGGAAAGTTTCGAGTTCTGCAGGGCTGCCGTCACGCCCACTGAGGTGTCGTCGTCGTCATCGTATAGCAATTCATCAAGTAACAAGGCGCCATTTTGTCAGTCTCAGGGCAAACCAACTTCGCCTTACCACACTAACACAGGCACTGCTCTTCCTGTGGCTGTGGTCTCTTCCAACGTAAATTCCTCCCCTTCAGGTGTTTTGACTTTTCATGCAGCGGTGGTCCCCACCCTCATCTCCAGCCCTGCCTCTAAGAGCCTGCAGGCCAAACTGACCTCCAGCGCCCGCCCACACCTCGGTGTTGACGTGACCAAGCACCTCCCTGATAAACCCACGCTCGCCTCCTTCTCTCCATCTGCCAATACGCCCTCTACCTCCTGTACATTTTCAAGAACTCTTAGCCAGGTAGAGGAACCCCCCACCTTTTCCTCCTCAGCCTCCCACCCTACCCCGGTCACCGTGTCCCCATTCCAGAGCCAGCAGCACAATGTCCAGCTGGTCTCTGCCCTAACCTCAGACCAGGCCCCAGCACGGAGCTCCGCGACAGAGCAGTGTAGTGCCAACCGTGAAGGTTCCACAGCAGAGCTGCACCCCCAGGCCCATGTGCAGAGCCCCCAGGCGGAGGAGAGGCCAGTGACAGAGATACCTCAGCAGGTTGAGACCACCAGCAGCAGCAGCAGCAGCAGCCTTGGCCAAGAGGAAGATTCAGGTTGGCTCCAACGCTCATCTTTCCTTCCTCCTTGACACACCTCCTTCATGCTGTCATTCTCTCCTGGATACCTCTATTTTTCTGTTTCTTTCCCTGTCCTTCAATGTTATCAACAATGTCATTTCATAATTATAAATGCATGTGATGCGAATCTCCACCTAATTTTATTTATAACATTACTTTAGCCTTTAAATTACAAATCTGAATTGATTTAGATATAAATTCTCCCCTTTAAAGAGGCTAGCCACATTTCAAGGTGTGGGTCTACAAAGGGGGCTGCTGGTCTAACTGTATGCATACACTGTCTCTCTATACATCCCCACAGACCTGCCAGTGAGTGTGGAGGCATGTCAAGCCGCGGCCAGTGAGCTCCTCTGCACTTTCACCAAGGCTGCACACCTCTACAGGCTGGTGAGTCTTCCTCTAAACACACCTCCATGAATACAAATGGTGAACACTATACAATGTGGACCAAACCAAACAAAGAGGGTTTGCCTGTGTGTGTGCGTGCGTGCGTGCGTGCGTGCGTGTGTCTCTTTCTCTCTCTCCAGTTGAGGATCACGTATCAATTTCTTAATCAATTTCTGTTTGTGTTTCCTTGTCCAGGTAAACAGCGTTTCCCAGGAATCCAATCCTGAGCAGCGTGAGATGGGCAGGGTCCTATCCGAGGCATTTGAGGCCACGAGGATGAAATTGAAGTCTTTACCACAGAGCGGGTCCACTTCTGGCGCCAAAGAACCTACCGGCCCACCGTGCATGCTGGGTAATGGCAGTGGGGCAGCAGCAGGGGAGGAGAGAACTCTGGCACTGCTTGAGCAGTACTCACAACTTCTTCTTCAGGCTGTGGAGAAGAGACTGGAAAACAAACTCTCTTAAAGATTGCTCCTGTTCCTATCTCCTGTTGGTCTTCTCAATTTCTAAAGAATCCCACAGTTCTACCCCCTTTTGTTGCAGATAAAGGATCTCAAGCCATTTTTCGAGCAAGGAAATTATCTTCTCTATCTACTCAGCACAAAGTAGCGGATTTTGCGCATTTCTTTTTAAGCATTGTTTACAAACTGATTAAAAATAGCATAAGAGTGAAGGATGAAAACTTTTTATTCACATAAGTTCTCCTTTTTTAAATTAAGAATTTGGTTCTTTCCTTTGTTTCTAGTGAACTTCACTCTGAGAGCTTGTTGACACTATTCAGTTCATTTTCCTTTGGTTTCCCAGTGCTTGTTCTAGCAAAACCACTACCTTTTGAAACCTGTGGCCAAAGTGTCTGCACCCTGTTTGTTATTCCTATATAGATTAGGCCAACATGCATGGAGAAAGCCTTGGGATTCTGGGCATACAACTTAAATTGAGAACATCCAAGATAAACACTCTTTAACCATGACAATGTGAACTGTCTGTATCGTGGAAGGACCAGACTTGCAGGTTAAAGTCAGAAACCTTTTCTAGATAACAGAACATTTAGGACTAAAATATCCTCTCCTAGTCTTAAATGACCAGACATTCATCTTCTTTCGATCTTTGTTTTATACATTGTGTGAGTGTGCATATTAATATGTGTTTGTTTATTTATTTGGTTGTTGAAAGGTCAATGGAATGAAGGGTGGCTGGTGTGGCTTTCGCCTGCTGTAATTTACAGGTCTCGCAAACGTCAGAAACAAGTCACAGGTCATTTTAAATCTTTTAAAAGTATTAATTGTGACTGACCAGCTAAACTTAAAATATTTTGGGTTTACTCCATCAGATGCTGGACGAGTCTCTAGTCCTCATTCCCTTTATACTGTATGGTTTACAAACATGTTAAACATAATTCCAGTCATTGATCTGGCTACAGTAGATGTGTGAACAGATTGGTAGGGAAGTATGGGGTTCCTTCATGCTTCAAACGGACAGATTTGCTTCGCCACTCCTAAATAATTCTCTAAAACCTAAAAGATAATCAGTCACACTCACGATGACTAATATATAAGTATACACATTTTGCTGTTGAAGTTACACTAGGATCATGCACTGTGAAGAGAGGTTGTGCTTCATTTTGTGTTAGAATGTTTTTTTTTCTTTTGTGCATTTGAATTAATATAACATATGGATAAACGTACTTTAATGAATGAAAAATATATGTAATTACTCAATACTTGAGGTGCTCAATACTTAAAGGTGATCTATCCTTATTCCTGGCACATGTACCTTTTTTAATTCAAAATGAGAAGCACTTTCAGTTTTAGAAAACTAGTAGATTAGTCTGTACTGTGGATTTGTTGGATAGTCTAGGTAATATTTAGCCTGGCACAGGTTGAGTTTAATTTGTCTTTGGAATTCTTAACTGAAAAACATCTGACTAGGCTTACCGTGCCTACACCAATCCCCAGTGTCTACTGTAAACCTTTTCCACTGTATAGCAACTACATTTTTGTTGAAGACTGACTAATTCTCGTTCTGCTGTATGTTCATAGAATTGCTTGATACAGGACAATTTGATCAGGTATCCATTACAAAGCAGGTTTGCATGCTGAATCATGTTATGTATACACTTGGAAAACTGATCTAAATCGTTGTACATTGGCTGGATGAATGTGCATACAGGAGCGTGATTTAGATTTTTGGATTGTGGGGGATGCCTGGCTTTTGACAATGGGTTCTTTCTTTTATTCTTCAACGCTTAACCGACATCATGCAATGCTAGATATGGTGTCTCTGTTTTAGAAGTAAGTGTTTTAGAAAGCGTCTATGAGTAAGCAAAGCTCTACACATCTAATGTGCATGTTTAAAAAAAATCCCACACCAGCTGGAGAGGATAGTTTCGGGATCGATGGTAAATGGCTTAATCACATACCACATACTGCATAATGTAACTCAACTGCCTAGTATAGCGTTTCCTTAGCTGCCGTGTTTCTATGCCCAGGTAGTTACAATACCACTGGGATCACTTAATGGACATAGAGGATTGTATTTCATAGGAAAACATTTGAGCATGAGTAAATGCATGAAGGGTAATGATAGGTTGGTATGGACACACTGGCTCTCTCCCCAGTAGGCTTGCATGATTCTGTGATACTTAAGGTTTTGAACTTGTTTTTCACAGTCACTTGAATAAAGGGTTTTTACGTTGGGAAAGGTCAACCAATCTACAAACGTCTAGGCACTAATATATACGCCAGATATCAGTAGCTTTTTAGAAATTACATTTGGAACATTTTCGTCCTCTGTGTGTCTAATATGAAAGATGTGTTGTTTTTGATTACCAGATCTTTCTTGTTCATGATATAGCTTAGTTACTTAATGATACAGAGGGCTTTTACACTGTGTGTGGAAACCTCTGGAGAGATTTGAGTCTAAGCACTCTGATTGTTATGATCTCGCATTTTATGAAATCATAATTATTCTGCAGCAGTGTAGTAAAACAGGATTTTCTTGAAGTTCACCTTTTTACAAAGCGTAACCTTGTCTGTATTGTCTGTCTCTTTGTTTGACACAAACCACAGTTTAAATGTTTTTTATTCTTAGTGTTTTACTGTGTACCCAATGGTTTTTAACTCAGCCGCAGAATAAAATATTTATTACAATCGTTTTTCTCACCAAGCTTTTTATTGAACTTTTTATCAAACTGTTACATGAGAAACTCTTGTAATTTTACGTTGTACTGCCACGTTGCATGTCTTTTGTAATAGTAATACTTACATTCTGCAGTATATAAAGGGAAGCTTTGATTGCAGGGCCCCTTTAAACAATGAGGCTAACCTATTTTACGTATCCTTGAGTGGTGACAAAAGTCAGGCCAGGGATTGGTTGGATCTCGTGACAGTGTGTGGAGGATTAGTTTAGCTAATTATGTAAGGTATGCAACAGTGGGGTGTGAGTATTTGTAAATATGTAACTCAGACTCAACGCACCAACTTCTTAATGCTATAAAGCTAAATATTAGTATTATGAAATGTATTTTAAAAAGTACACTTACTTTTTAGATTTGGTGGCAACTAGGTTACAGAAGGTCCCTCGCTTCTATTCCTGCTTATACAATATGTTTATAAAAAAATTCAGGTTTTTAGTCTGTTTTAGGATTGCCTTGAACTGAAGGCCATGCGCTAGAAAGCAACATGGAGTTGTATCTGAGTTTGGGTTAGATCTTTTTTTTCACAACTTTTAATTTGTCTTGCTTGTTTTTGAGATTAGTGTTGAACTAAGATGTGTGCGCATATAAGGAGCGGGACTAAGCCTCATAAGCTTCAAGAGGTTTGTTTTAAGAATGAGGGGTACTGTTGGTCTGCTTGTCTTGCTGTTTTCTCATTTGGGGGTAGGGGCTCAGGGAGAGAAGGACACACCCCAACAAGATGACAGCAGTACATGGTTTGACGGTACTGACATCAGGGATGAACTGAAGGGACTGAGAGTCATGGTGCTCAACCTAAGAGCCATTGTTGTGGAGCAGAGAGGGGAGCTGAGAGACATGGAGACCAGAGTTAAGGATCGAGAGGACGAGGGAGAGAAGCAGAAAAACCATATTCACAACTTGGAATCTAGTGTGGTGGAACAAAAAGCTGAGGTAAGGAGCATGGAGACCAGACTTCGGGAGAGTGACAACAAAGTGACTGATTTTGGAGGAGGACTGATGGTCATTAAGAATGAGGTGGAACAGTTAGAAAAAGCCAATGCAGGTAATGAATGCAAAGAAAGTGGACAATTCCAGGTTTAGCATCATATTTTGCTTCTATGATATGTAAAACAGTCCGCAAACCAAGCCATGGTAATATTTGTATTGAATGTAAATGTACTTTTCAGCTTTGTCAGAAAGACTGACTGCCAGTGACAGTACACTAGAAGAATTGAAGAATAAAAATGCAGGTAACTTTAATGTGTATAACAAAAATAAATGGGGGGGGGGGGTCAAATAGCAATCCGTAAGGTTTGCTCAAAAGGATCCTGTGGAAGTTAACCTGTGATGATAATGTATTTAACAAACGTATGTTCCTGCTACGTCAGCTCAAGCAGCAGAGCTGCCTTTCATTGTGACCAGACTGAGAGCCTGTGAGAGCCAAGTAGACCAGCTGAGGAGAAAAACTGCAAGTGAGTCCTTTAAAAAAAAACAGGAAGGTCACATAGACATTGATGTAAAAGTGTTGTGTCACACACACACACACACACACACGATTATTCAAGCCCTGACACCACCATTATAGTAAAACCCTCGGTGATGGTGGTGGTGGTGGTGGTGCTGGTGCTGGGACTGGAGAAGGAGTATGTGTGTCTGTAAGATTATGAGCTTCTATAAGATTCTGATTAGTAATGTTTTTTTGCTGTAGTCTTATCAAGCAGACAATGTGCCACTGAAAGGGTGATTGAGGAGCTGAAGAAAGGAGATTCAGGTGACCAATTCTCTGACTGAAATTCTCTGGATTTTCATGATTTTCATGATCTTCATGATATATATTATTGATAAGTTTACCAATAAGTTTAAGACTATATCTACTTGCTGTGTAGCTTTAATAACTAATTTCTAACAGTGAACCTGTCACCTTTGGAGAGCAGACTAAATGCCAGTGAAAGTCAAGTGGAGGCGCTGAAAAAAGAATACACAGGTTAATTAGTTTTTTGAAACTTTTGATTTACCCATACTTGATATAGTAAATACAATTAATGATTTTACCGTTGCTAACAATTTCAGCTATAGGACCTAGACTAGATGCCACTGAAAGCCAGGTGAAACAGCTGAAGACAGATAATGCAGGTGATTTGTTTAATGAGAGATTGTTTACTCAATTTATTGTAAGTGGTATAAGAACATTAGCATTTAAAATGATTTGGTTTGTGTGCACCCTGTATGTGACTGGTGACATTGGACATATACTTGGTCATATGGATGGTTCCACATTTTCAGCCCTAGAGACCAAACTGAGTGACAGTGACAGCAGGGTGGAAGACCTGAAGAAAGAGATGACAGGTAATTCATCAAATACAATGCTTTTGGGATTAGCTGTCTTGATTGGCTTCTCTCTTTATATTCTTATGTTCTATCAGCCCGTTCAGCTGAGCTATCTGCTCTGGACACTAGACTGGGTGCTACTGGGAGCCAGGTGGATGGCTTGAAGACAGCGATTGCAGGTGACCTATCATTAATAAACATATAAAGGTTCTTAAGCACTACACCACAGCAGACAGTGTTACCCATGAGATGTGTCTCCCATCTGCATTTCCTGAAAGTTTTCAAATTATTTCAGTCAAGGCAACTATTTTGTTATCCTTGGACACCAGACTTAATGTCAGTGAGAGCCAATTGGTGAAGCTGTTGAAAGAGGATGCAGGTGATTAAATGGACTGAGGTAGTTGTATAACCTACTGTATAAAAACAACCACTGTAAGATTAAGGTCTGATCAAAAACATATTTTACCCAAGCAGCTGGGCTTTCTACCATCAGAGTAAGAATGACTGCCACTGAGAATAAGACGGCAGGTAAAAATATATAATTTTTTTTTTACTTCTTAAAATTTGAATACTGTTCATTTCATTTACCATTTGACGCAACCTTTTTTCAGCCCTGGAGGCCAGACTGAGTTCTAGTGAGAGTCCAGTTGAAGACTTGATAGTAATGAAAGCAGGTGACATTCTGCACTACGATCATTGATGTCATTCTGATCATTGCAAACCCAACTTGCTTAAAATCTTCCACAGCTAGCCATGTATCCTATGATTTCAGTCCACACAGCCAGCCTGTCAGCCCTTGAGACCAGACTGAGTGCCAGTGAAAGCCGCATGGAGGAACTGAAGAAAGGTAAACCTGTATGGTTGTAGAATTAATAGTATAGATAATAATAGTAATAGTAATGGTAGCAGTCATTAATATGTTTGAAATTAAAATATGTTTTCATTAGATTAGCACACATTGATAATATTAAAATACATATTTTTCAATGAATGCAGTTCATAAAAATATAGCCAAATATTATATTATTGTAGCCCATTCCACAGAACTGTTCTACATAGAAGCCAGAGTATCAGCCAGTGAAAACCAAACTGCAGGTAATTAGAAAATGGTCAAATAAATTGCTGTGGGCATTTCAAAAATGTGTAACGTCGGTATTTCTAGTTTTTAATGTGATTGGGGTTGTAGAAAATCTCAACAGTCAATGTCTCCTATTTTGTTGTACAGTGTTGGATTGCAGACTGAGTTCCACTGAAAGCGTGGTGGAGGAGCTGAAAACAGAGAATGCAGGTTTACCTGTATCCTGCAGACGGTTTATTTGATGTAATGTCTGTCGACTATTTAAGTTAAACAATCAGCATAGAATCTAATTTGTTTAATCTTTTATTATCAATTTAGTACAATCATCTGAAATGTCTGCCTTGGAGACCTGGCTAGGTGCCAGTGAGAAACAGATGGAGGAGCTGAAGACAGAAAATACAGGTTTGGGGATAGTAATTTAAAAGTAAATTAATATTATTGTCACATTACATAAGTCCTGTATGCTATTTAGCACTTGGACAGTATGTTAAGTCCTGGAAAAATAGTGAGTGTTTTCCAAACTTATTTTCAGCCATTAGGTCTACAGAATAATTTGTAGTTATTTTATCTTTTTCTTTTCATCATGTCAGCACAATCATCTGAAATTTCCACCATTGAGAGAACCCTGAGTGCCAGCAAGAGCCAAGTAGAAGAATTGAAAACAAATAATGCAGGTGAGCATGTCTGTCGAGAACACATGGACATGAGGCACTGTATCAATCATGTGATAAGAATCTTCAATCCAAGTTAACTATGCTCTCATTTCAGCCCATGCACTGAAACTGTCTTTGGTGGAAGCAGAATTAATATCATTTAACAACCAGTCTGCAGGTAAGACAATAACAATAGTTACTAGGTATAAAAGTATATTGTTTTTTGCAGTGTTGTGATTTCTTAAATTAAACGTATAATTTCAGCTCTGAAGCACAGACTGAGTAACAGTGAAAGCCAGGTAGAGGAGCTACAGAAAGTTGTTACAGGTATGACATGTCCATTGATGCATAATAATGAACTGGGTAATACGTTTCATATTTTCATACATTTTTTTTTTTCTTCTAATAAGCCCAAGCTGCTGAATTTTCCCTCTTGTGGAGCAGATTGGCAATTGGTGAGAACCAGACAGCAGGTAAAAAAATGGGTTATCTTTATTTTAATGTTGGGAAATGTATGGTGTTCACGCTCAGATTATCCGACTGTTAGTGCTCCTGGTCAAACAGTCTAATCTCTATGCAGATAATGCACACTGCAAATCCTCTTTAAATTGAACTTGTTTTCCTATTTCCTAGAGACTATGAGATGAGAGTATTATGTATGCTTCATAAATTACAGGACCTACTACAGTCGACATATGTAGCTCACACTGTGCACAACATTTATGAATGTTTATAATGGTATACATACAATTGATCTACTATTGATTTCAGAACAACAATCTGAGCTGTCAGCAATGGAGGGCAGAATGAAAACTAGCGAGAGCAAGAATTCAGGTAATCGACAGTTGTATATGGTTGTGGTGACTTGATATGCTATTTTGCTTGAGATGCAAACTTTTGTATAGGATTTTAAAATAAGCCTTGTTTAACCCCCATCTTCTCATGACAGCTGCATTTGTAGCCATGCAGACCAGACTTAGTGACATTGAGAGACAGGGAGAGGAACTAAACACAGAGAACACAGGTAATGTAATCTGAATATAAGGGAATATTATTTGATTATAAAATGCATTTAAAGCTGATATTTACTGAATTTCAGCCCAAACAGCTGCCCTGTCAGACATGGGGATCAGAGTAGGAGCCATTGAGAACCAGACTGCAGGTAATAACAACACAGACAGTCCAGACTATTAGTATATATTTTACTACAGTGACGTGGTTAGGACCGAATTTTTTAAAACCACTATTTTTCTATTGATCAAGTTCAGAAAGAAGATACAGGTGGTCCTTTTTTTTTTTTTAAATGTGTCCTGTTTATATGCTACAGTAGGGACATGCAAAATATACTGTATATCATCACTGTATAATCTTTCCATTATTAATTTTAGTACAAGCATCTAAACTGTCTGCTATGGTGGCCAGAATGACAAACAGTGAGACAAAGAACTCAGGTTCTACAGTTTGATGTGGTGTTAATATGTTGTCTGGTTTGAGATTATTAGATAAACAATTCTAAAATAAGTATTTTCCACCTCCAACTTTAATTGTGTGCCAAAACTATATGATTTTGTAGGCATAAGAACCAGACTTACTGTCCATGAGAGACAGATGGAAGAGCTGAAGACATACAATACAGGTAAACCAATTTGAAGCAAAATAAGGATGTATTATTTGACTAAAAGACTAATTCAATGCTCACTATTTACTCATTTCAGCTCAAGCAGCTGAGCTGATAGACCTGGGGCTCAGAGTAAGAGTCCGTGAGAATCAGACTGCAGGTAATGCCAACACAGACAGTCCAGACTTCCAGTTGTACGGAAATGGTTATTTGGAACTTGCACTGCAGTGCATATCAGCATTACAATGGCATGGCTTGGAGCTAATTCTTTGAAACAAAATGTTTTCAGACTTTGAATCCAGATTGAGTGTCACTGAAAGCCAGGTCGAAGAGTTTAAGAAAGACAATGCAGGTATAGCTGTTCTTTGGGACATTATATGAACTGTTCATATGGTACAGTAGGCATATTCAAAATATACTATGTATTCCTGAATGCACAACATTTTAATCCATCTATTGTGAATTGTAGCCCAAACAGCTGAGTTCTCAGACCTGGAGATCAGTGTAGGAGCCAGTGAGAACCAGACTGCAGGTAATAACAACACAGACAGTCCAGACTGTAGATAGTACTGATATGTTAAGTGGAGATATGCCGTTCATATGATTATTACAGTGACTTGATTTGGATGTAATTCTTTAACACAAATGTTTTCAGTTTTGGAGTCCAGACGTAGTGCCAGTGAGAGCCAGTTGGGGGAGCTTAAGAAAGAGAATGCTGGTATATTTATTATTTTGGAGACATATTCATATGCACAACTTACACAATGTATATTACTGTAATGATTATTGTACAATGTATGTATTTTTCATTGTAGCCCATGCATCTGAACTCTCTGCTATGAGGACCAGAATGACATCCAGCGAGAGAAGGAATTCGGGTTCTGTACAATTTTCATATTGTCATCCTGTTTTAATATGCTGTATGGCTGGAGATGGTTAATGTAAATATATGATTCTAAAAGACACATTTTTACCCTGCAACTTCTAATTGCTTCCCCAAAATAGCAGATGTTTTTACCATGGAGACCAGACTTAATGAGAGTATTAAAGCGGTAGAGGAGCTGAAGATAAAGTGTACAGGTACACCATTTTCTACAAAATAAGGATAAATTAATTGTTAACAAAATACATTAAAAGTTCATTTGACTGATTTCAGCCCAAACCACAGAGCTCTCAGACCTGGAGATCAGAGTAGGAGCCAGTGAGAACCAGACTGCAGGTAATAACAACACAGACAGTCCAGACTCTAGATAGTACTGATATGTTAAGTGGAGCTATGCAGTACATATGATTATTACAGTGACATGGTTTGTATGTAATTATTTAAAACAAAATGTTTTCAGCCTTGGAGTCCAGACGTAGTGCCAGTGAGAGCCAGTTGGAGGAGCTTAAGAAAGAGAATGCTGGTAAATGTATTATTTGGGACGTGATACGAACTTTTCATATTATACTGTGGGCACATGCAAAATATTATGTACATTCCTGTATGCACAACATAATACAGTCTCTCTCCTATTTATTTCAGAGCAAGCATCCATACTGACTGATATGGTGACCAGAGTGATTAACAGTGATACAAAGAACTCTGGTAAAGTTTGATTTGGTTGTACTGTGCTAATAAGCTGTATCGCTTGAGATCATCCATTACTGGATTCTGAAAAAAAAAATAAACCTCCAACTCGTTGAACTTGTTGTGTTCTGCTCCTAAAAATAGCTGCATTGTTAGCCTTGGATACAAGACTTGGTGAGAAATCATCTGATCTGTCTGTCCTATTGGTCAGACTAGGAGCCAGTGAGGACCAGACTGCAGGTAATAACCACACAGACAGTCCAGACTGCAGACAGTACTGATATGTTAAGTGGAGCTATGCAGTACATGTGATTATTACAGTGACATGGTTTGGATGTAATTATTTAAAACAAAATGTTTTCAGCCTTGGAATCCAGACTTAGTGGCAGTGAGAGCCAGTTGGAGGAATTAAAAACAGAGAATGCTGGTATATTTATTATTTTGGAGACATATTCATATGCACAACTTACACAATGTATATTACTGTAATGATTATTGTACAATGTATGTATTTTTCATTGTAGCCCATGCATCTGAACTCTCTGCTATGAGGACCAGAATGACATCCAGCGAGAGAAGGAATTCAGGTTCTGTACAATTTTCATATTGTCATCCTGTTTTAATATGCTGTATGGCTGGAGATGGTTAATGTAAATATATGATTCTAAAAGACAATTTTTTACCCTGCAACTTCTAATTGCTTCCCCAAAACAGCAGATGCTTTTACCATGGAGACCAGACTTAATGAGAGTATTAAAGCGGTAGAGGAGCTGAAGATAAAGTATACAGGTATACCATTTTCTACAAAATAAGGATAAATTAATTGGTAACAAAATACATTAAAAGTTCATATGACTGATTATAGACCAAACCACAGAGCTCTCAGACCTGGAGATCAGAGTAGGAGCCAGTGAGAACCAGACTGCAGGTAATAACAACACAGACAGTCCAGACTCTAGATTGTACTTATATGTTAAGTGGAGATATGCAGTACATGTGATTATTACAGTGACATGGTTTGGATGTAATTAATATAAACAAATGTTTTCAGCCTTGGGATCCAGACTTAGTGCCAGTGAGAGCCAGTTGGAGGAGCTTAAGAAAGAGAATGCTGGTATATTTATTATTTGGGACGTGATGCGAACTTTTCATATTATACTGTGGGCACATGCAAAATATTATGTACATTCCTCTTTGCACAACATAATACAATCTCTCTCCTATTTATTTCAGAGCAAGCATCTGATCTGACTGCTATGGGGGCAAGAGTGACACACAGTGAGACAACAAATGCAGGTAAAGTTTGATTTGGTTTTACTGTGTCAATAAGCTGTATTGCATGAGATCATCAATGACTGGATTCTACTGGAAACACATTTAAATCTCCCACCTATACTCCAAAAAATTGCTGCATTTTTAGCCATTGATTCGAGACTTAGTGACAAAGCATCTGAACTGTCAGCTATGGTGACCAGAATGACAAACAGTGAGACAAAGAACTCAGGTACTCAACAGTTTGGTGTTGTGTTAATATGCTGTATGGGTTGAGATGATTAAAATAACAATCCTAAAAGCAACATTAATAACCTCTAATTGTATGCAAAAACCAGCTAACCTTCTGGCCATAAGGACCAGACTTACTGCCAATGAGAGACAGGTGGAAGAGCTGAAGACAAATAATACAGGTAAACCAGCAAAATCAGGACACACTATTTGACCTAAATAATAAATGTAACGCACACTATTAAAACTGATTTCAGCCCAAACAGCTGAGCTATCAGACCTGGGGATCAGAGTAGGAGCCAATGCGAACCAGACTGCAGGTAATAACAACACAGACAGTGCAGAATGCAGGTAGCGGATATGTTAAGTAGAGCAGTGCCGTATATATGATTATTACAGTGACATGGTTTGGATGTAATAATTTAAAGCAAAATGTTTTCAGTCTTGGAGTCCAGACTTAGTGTCAGTGAGAGCCAAGTGTTGGAGCTAAAGATTGAGAATGCAGGTATATATGTTATTCTGGAGGTTATCGGTGCCCTGCATATATATGCAGGATGTTGTACATACATAATACAATGTATAACATTAATAAATGTTGAACAATGTATCTATTATTTATTTCAGCCCAAGATTCTGAACTGTCTGCTATAGGGGCGATAGTGGCTGCCACTAAGACTGAGAACATGGGTACAAAGCAGTTTAAATTGATTATGACGTTTAACTTCAAAAGAAAATATTTCCAAAAGGATTATACAAAGATGTTTTTAATCTCTAACCATATTTTCAGCCCAACAAGAAGAACTGTCGGTGATTGGTAGTAGACTGAGTGACAGTGAGAGCCAAACAGAGAAGCAGAAAAAGCAGGGTTCAGGTAAACAAACGATTGGTGTGGAAATTCAGACAACGTATGATGCAAAAAATTACATTAAAAGCAGATATCTAAATTATTCTAGCCCAAGCTGCTGAACTGTCAGCCCTGGAGACCAGAGTAGGAACCAGTGACAACCAAATAGCAGGTAACAGACAGAACAATGTAATTAAATATATATTTATATTGTTTATTTTCTATGAGTTTATTTTGAAAGCCAGGAAGCCAAAATGTCCACTATTTTAATGAAAGTAGGAACCAGCAAGGATCAGACAGAAGGTCTGGAGGCATTTTACCCAGTCAAATATACACACAATAATTCACTTTACCAAACAAAATAATTATGGTTAGATACTCAACTGATCATATCTTTTTGAACATACCTCAGCACTGGAGATGAGATTAAATGGGAGTGAGTGGCAGGTGGAGGAACTGAAATCAGAGAATGCAGGTGACCTCCACTACACCTAAAAATACCTCATGGTCAAGAGAAAGTAATTCCTCTTTATGAAAAGTGTCATACAGAACATTAACAAGACGTACTAAAGATTAACAGCTATACTTCTAATCCTTATAGTACAAGCAGATGACCTGATAGTCTTGGGAGCCCGAGTTGGGGCCACTGAGACTTGGAATGCAGGTATTACAGAATACAGCAGAGATTTCATCCAGTTTTTGTTTAATATTCTGTAAAATTATTTTACTAGTGGAATGAGAATTAATCTGTTCAACGTTTTTTTTTATAAGCTTTGGATGCCAGATTGAGTGCCAGTGAAAGCCAGGCGGGAGAACTAAAGAAAAAAAACACAGGTTTCTGTTTTGAGTGAAATTCAAATTATTTGTAAATGGAAGCATGTTGATTTTTGGCTAATAGGCATAGGTTGAATGGGCTTATAGGTAATGTTTTTGACACAAAGCTTGTTATACCATTGTAGCTCATGCTGCTGAATTGATTGCTATGGAGGCCAGAGTGGCAGCCTGTGAGACTGAGGATGCAGGTATGGGGCACGGTTTAATAATAAGGTACCTGTGTTAGTGTGCAGTATGTAATATTACTCATAATAATTACATTTCAGCCTTGGACACCAGACTGAGTTCCAGTGAGAGGAAATTGGAGGAGCTGAAAACTAAGAGTACCGGTGATTTAATGGCCTAATTATTCATGTTTATCTGAATCTGTTTAAATTGAGGACTTTGTTTCAAATACTTTTATTAGCATGTTATGACCCATAACGGACACATTTTGTATTGTCATTTTTCAGTCCAGTCAGAAAAACAGTTCACCATAGAGGCCAGAGTCACATCCATTGACACTGAGAATACAGGTAATGATAACAATAAGGCTAATATTAACTTCCCAATATTTGTATGTGAAGGGATACATTCTTATTGTGCACACAGCAGAGCTTTGAAACAAAAAAAGTAACGTATACATATATACATATATATGTATATGTATATATAATATATAATAGCTCAAGTGAAGAACACTCTATTCAGTATCTAAGTCTACCATAAAGAAGCTTCTTTTTTTAAGCTTTTGAGACAAAATTGAGTGCCACTGAGAGCCAGTTGGATGAGTTAAAGAAAAATAATTCAGGTAAAGTATTCTAAAGCCATCCTAGACGTTGTCAACATGTTCATATGTTAAAGCAACGTTTGTCCAATTTCAGTCCAAGCAGCTGAACTGTCAGTCATATGGGGAAGAGTGAGTGCAGCTGAAAGCCAGGTGGAGGAACTGAAGGGTGGGACAGGTTAGAATTATAATCATTTTGAATCAATTAAACTAACTATTTTAAACTCAATAAATCAATTGGCCCTAAATATCTGTGCATCTGCTGTTTCAATAAAAATAATTGCTTTGTAGCAGACATCACTCTCTCATAAATAAAGCAGGAAGCTGGTATTTTTGGCTCTTAATTAATATTTCTACTTTGTTCACAGGTGGACCAAAGGTGGCCTTCTCCGCTGGTTTAACAGATTCAGGGGCTGTTGGACCATTTGATGATGAAACAACACTGGTTTACAAAAAAGCCTTTACCAATGTTGGTGATGCATACAACCAAACAACAGGTAATTGTCCATCATTAAACAAGGACGACTTAACACCAACATACCTTTTCAACTGAAATCATAAAATCGAGGCTCTCTTAACATTGTAAAAACTGTATAGCTGAGAATTGATCAACCACAAAGGTCATCAAAATGTTCTTCATTTTTTCTACTGGAGGTGTTTTCACAGCACCAGTGAGAGGAGTCTACTACTTTAGATTCACTGCAGCTGATTACATCAAAGGTTACATGGGTATCTACATGTACAAGAACAGACAGAGACTCGTATTCAATCTCGACTTAAATGACCATGGGGGTTATGCAACGACGTCTAATGGAATCAGTCTGGAGCTGGAGGAGAGAGATGAGGTCTACCTGCGTCTCCCTGGGAGCTATAGGCTTTATGATGACTCTCGTAACTTCAGCATCTTCACTGGCTTCCTGCTCTTCCCTCTGTAAAAATGTGCATGAATAATTGTTCAGTGGGGCTGTAAGAGTGTTTTTGGGATGTATCAATAAATGAATTGAAAACCTTTTATTTAAAAATCTCATTTGAAAGGGTTCTGGCTGTAGTAGTAAATTCCCTGTCAGATAGGAGGACCACGGTCTAAGCTTTATTCTATCTGAAGAGGCTTGATAGCTGATTTGTCTCCAGTGGCAAAAATCTAAGTTTGCAAGCTAGTTCTATCATGGTATAGACTTTGTGTATGCACAGAAAATTGGAGCAAATTCAATTCAATTCAATTCAATCATTTACATCATGAGGCATGTTAATTTCGTGACACGTACTTTGGACTGTAAAGTTTAAGAGATATTTTGGTCGAACAACCACTTTTCTTCAACCTTACCCGTCATGTCACATAGATCCCATAACCCCAACCAGTGAGTCCAGCAGCTGGAAGTAGTTGTACTTGATGTCATACTCCATGTCGTACCAGAAATTCACTTCCCAAGGAGAACACAGACAGGGGGGGGGGTTTAGAAACAGACACAATACACTCCAAGCCATCTTCCACACATATTTTCCATAATTCTCCATAAAGTGTGCACTCATCTACTTGCTTGCCTTGATCTATAAGCATGGAATTTGTTTACTGTAAGAGTACAAGAACACCCCAATCCTGTGCGTTTAATGTACGAATAGCCACCAATGCACATCTTGACTTTACCAGAATTTTAACACAATTTGTAAAGAAACAATTTACCTACTCTTGATATTACTGATACACATAGATTAATTACCAAATTCACTGACCAGGAGTGAATGGAATGCAGACTAAGCTGTACCTGCAATGCAGCCATGGGACTGCCGCACATGGTGGAACCAAAGGGAAGGCAAGTAGAGCATCTCTCCTGCTCTCACAGTGCAGTGGAGTGGCCGGGCATGCCGGTATTGTGGATAGCGCTCCAAGTCAGGATTCATAGGGTCCAGGGGAATCCATGGGATCTGGGGGACAAGAAGTGTAAATCTACATTATCATTTAACATATAACTATTATAATAATTTTCTGTTCATGTTGGGCTATTATATAACCTACCTTGTCTGAGTCTTTCTCATCAACAACCTCAAAATTCCCGTCCTCTCTCTGTTTGTACACAGCCGGCTGGTAGAGCTCTGGACACACACACACACACACACAATGAATTTCATGCTTTAAGAAAACAATTACCTTCTAAACTAATCCTAAAGCTTTCTTTAATAAAGTAAATAGCACTTGTCATTTAGGATTAAGAACAAGGAATATCTATCTGAGAAAGAGTCCAAACAGGTAACCCATTTAAGGAATTATTCTTACCATATGGTATAAAGGGGCGGTCAGTGGGAGGAAGAAGGATGAAGTGTTTCTCTCCAGAGATTACACAATAAAGGTTCTCATAGTGGTCTTTATGCACTGCAATAACAAGTCATTAAAATATCTTGAATTCATTAGTCGAATTTGCTCAAGTGCTTCAAGTTAAATGTACCCATTAAATAACTATTTAGTTTGATGACAAAGCATTGAGCACACTGAGGGGCTGCATATAAGCTGTGTCATATCATGTAGCAACTTAATAATACATTTCTAATCAGAACATGAGCTCCCTGAGTTTTAAATCTTATGGATAATTACAGCTCTGGTACTTACTTGATGTGACTGCACTGGCTTCTCCCATCCAAAAGTTTACGGCATCGGGTAACTTGCCTAGAAAATAAGAAAGTGCTAGTCGAGTCATACTTTTAACATATAGTACACTTGCCATTCGACACCTTAAAAATTTGTTTTATTTGTCTGAAACCCCCACCAAGTGCTTCGCTCATCCATGTAATGTGAGTTTCCACGTCCCCTGTCAACTCAGGGAGCTCCGCTGTCAGGTTAGAGCACTGTTTCTGGACATAGAAAACCCCTTCTTTCTCCATCTTTCCCTCAACCACATCCAATAGGGAGGAGAAGGTCATATGGCGCTCTTCCGGCATCACAAATCTATCCCCGTTAACAGCGTCAGCATATCCATTCGGGGTCACTGCCACACTGATAACCTTTGAACCCACAGCCTCTCTGGAAAGAGGGTAAGGAAATATCAAGCAGGATGTGCAAACATATAAATTACAGTTTGATATCAACCTTTTCGATATCATATAGTAGCCTATTTATTTATGTTTTGCTGGCACCGTATGGTCTTAGATTGTTAATGCATGTAAACTATTGCTGCTTCGTTAAGATTTTATATTTTTTATTTTAAAACCTGAGATATGTGGGACTCCACTTGGAAAGAGCTGGCCAATGACTGAAGGCATTCCGGATGATGCATGGCTTATTTGGGCCAATCCATTCACGGTAAAATTCCAGAGAAGACGGTGGATTCTCCAGGTAAGGCACTGCATCATTCAAGTACAGTTCTAAAATTGAAGAACAGCAGGTACAGTAAGTGAATTGATACTGAATTGCTTAATGATGGTACTTTGACTAAGGTACTTGAACAAAACGTTATTATTAAAATACTTAAATAATTTAGTAAATTACTTACAGCCTAAGAGAATACAGTTCTTACCATGTGCCTCATTAGGAAAATATTTCAAACACCTTATTACTTTATCTATTTTTTCTGCCATAACAGAAAAAACTCTGGGGATTTTAGTTTTAAAATGTACATTTCGGGACGTTAGAACATCAGTCTTTCATTCAGTCTTCTTTATTTAAAATCTGGAAATCACGTACACTGCATTCAACAGCGCAATAACTATTACTTCACACCCACAACGTCAATGCTTCTCTTTGTTTACGTCCTGTACGCATGTGCGACAGTTCACTTCTTCTGCTACACTTCGTAGGTGTTGAGACAAGTACAATACTATAATATCTCCATCTACAGGCTACAATGTATTTGTTTATTTATCAACGTGAAAGTGAATTGATTTCCATCGTACAATTACTTTCATCAGTAAGCACCGTTGAGGTACATCAGGAAAATAGTCACTTCTTAAAACGTTTGCTTAACGTTTGTGCAAAACAACCGTAGTTTAAGTGCACACTAAGCTCTTGTAAGATAGCACACCTGTAGGTAATCAAGTTTGTGTCATGTCAATCAATTAACTTTGGTGTGAGTAGCCACAGTAATTGTTGGTGTCATGTAAAGTTTATATATCATGGATGACTCAGCACTGGAAAGTTATTTTGAGGATTCAATTATAAATGTAGGTTGTTTTATTGCTGTTATTAATCTGCACTTTGTCCATGCATGTTATTCTGAAACACTAAGAAGTTTGCCTTTATGGATTTGATCATCACCCTTCTTTACAAAGTGTTCTGCATATGACAAACTGAGGGCACAAATCCCAAGAAATCTAAATGTCAAGTTTCCGATTGTTTTATTATTGGCATTTATCTTGGTTTAATATAAGGTAAAGAAAATAATTGAAATTAAAGGACTGCACTGTTTGTTTTGTGTCTTGCATCAGAATGCCTCAGACTACATGTTTGAGGGGGACCTGGGCATCCAAGGGCCCCCCCAGCTCCAGGACACCTCATTCCTCTCCTCATCTGTGTCTGATCCGAAGGACAAAAACCTGGAAGAGGACTTGGACCTCAGTTTCCTGCCTGATGAGCTGAGCTCACATGAAGAGCCTAATCAACCTAACCCTGGTACAGCATTTTTTGTACAATGATATCCAATATATCCTGTAAGAGTACAACAATTCCTGCAGCATTATAGTGGGAATATCTTAGCTTATACATCCTATTTTTTATTAATTGGGATGATATGGCTGTGCTGAGAGCGTATATACTGGAGATAGACTCTGAGGCATCATTGCTCACTATTGCACCTTCTGGAGATGTTGTGGATTCCTCAATGAAAAATGTTGAACCCCCAATTACATATCTGCTCTCAACCCAAATCCATTCTAAATATTGCTTTCTAAAGTGCATCCTAAATTATGGCATAATATATATTATAACACCGTATCCTGTGTATTTTGAAGGAAATAAAATAGGTGGTGGTTTGTTATTCCAGCCTCAGGGGCGTACTAATGAGCTAGTCCGACAGGCTGGTCAACACTGATTAGCTTAGGGGCTATGAACAGATATAGCGATTAGCTGTCCTGGCTGTGAAGCTTGCGCTGAATTTTGTTTGTTGATGATGCAATAAGGAAGGTTATTAGAGCATACGTTCTAAGATTCATTTTGTTTGAAAAGGCATTAACATCAATAATATCTTTTTTTATATAATTTTATTAGAAGAAAACACAACTGCCAATGTATCCCAGGAGAGTGGAATTTTCTCATGTTATGGTATCCAGAAGAACCCTGAGATGACTGCATCTGAAACGCCTATACCAGGGGCCTCCCCCTTTTGTTCCATGACACCAATGACCCCCATGACCCCAATGACCCCAGTTACGGAGAGTTCTGGAATCATTCCGATTTTACAGTAAGTTGGGAATGATCACTTAGTTGATTACCAGTATGTCATGAGATTCTCGCACATGGATCAGACCTGCTCCAGAACTAATTTAGTTTTATTGAAATTCCCCTTTTTTTTGTAGAGGATTAGGTTTGATCTGTCCAGAAAGTGCCCCTTTGTGTTATCATTTTAAATCCCACCTAGCTCAACTCTATTATAGTGCCTTACTGTTTTAATCCTGCTTGCTTCTGTGAAGAAATATTGTATCCACAGTGAACCTGGCTTGTCCCCTGGATCTCAAATCTATTGCTCTTCAGGCCAGGAATGCGGAGTACAACCCTAAGGTACGTAAAGTAATTTTCTTTGTTGTATTAGACACCCATACTTTGATTTTCAGGCTGATGATGAGTGTTTGATCATACAAATAATTATGCTAAACTTAATAACTGTACTAACTACTTTAATTTAAGTTTTTAATTTAGAGCAATATCGTTTTCAGCGTTTTGCTGCTGTGATAATGAGGATCAGGGACCCTAGGACCACCGCTCTGATTTTCAGCTCAGGGAAGATGGTCTGTACTGGAGCCAAAAGGTAAGCCTTGTCCCCAACTACTTAACTAGCCTTTCCTATCTAATAAGGGTGTCTAACTAGTTTTTTAACCTTTCTTATGGGTCTGATCCTGTTCAGTGAAGATCAATCTCGCCTGGCGGCCAGGAAGTATGCACGCGTGGTTCAAAAGCTTGGCTTCCCTGCCAAGTTTCTGGATTTTAAGATCCAAAACATGGTTGGCAGCTGTGATGTCTGCTTTCCCATACGACTTGAGGGCTTGGTGCTCACTCACCAACAATTTAGCAGGTAGATAAACTACTGTGACCATATGACACAAACCTTTTCAGAAAGTATATATGACAGACCACTGCTACATCGACTATTAGTCTAATGCTAAATAGTCTGTTACAATAACCATTATTCTAACTGGTAATAAACTGTTTTCCTTTTTTAGTTATGAGCCAGAACTCTTCCCAGGTTTAATCTACCGGATGGTGAAACCAAGAATAGTACTACTGATCTTTGTGTCAGGGAAGGTGGTCCTGACAGGTACTGTATTTCAAATGAAGGCTTGTTCTGTTGTTTAACTGTGCTATGCTGTGTATTGTACTATTTAAGACCGTTGGTGTAAATACGATTTAAAGACTAATTTATCGTGTTGATGTATTGAATAATTTGATCTGGCTATGTAATACAATGTCTTTCAGGGGCTAAAGAACGTGGTGAAATTTATGAGGCCTTTGAGAACATTTATCCTATTCTCAAAGGATTCAGAAAATAAATAAATCACATTTGTGTAATATGTAGGAAAAGGTGTAAATATTAATGCACTTAATCTTGATTTTGTAATGATGCAAAAATAACGATTAATTTTATATTCTTGGTAAGTTCTATGATTTGTCTTATTGTTTGTGAGTTGGTTGTCGCAATTGTTTGTGAGTTGGTTGTAATAAATTAAATGTTTTCATAGTGTTAATTATTGATCTATACGTTTCTTTATTCCCTTCCATTATCTGTAAAATAACTTAACCCACGTGGTTATTTGACGTAACAACCCCACATAAACAACTGTCACGTGATCTGTAGAAATTGCTAGCCCAACTGTGGTGACATCGTTTCTGACAGCGCTGAACTATTTTAATCTGCTTGTCTGTTGACATTTTAGAGAATAACATCGACTATTTATGGTAGCTAAACATAACCACCGTATCGCCTGTAGAAATGAAATGTCGTAGCTAGCTATATCTTCTTAGATAAACCTAGCTAGCTAGTTAGCTTAGCCAAGTGATCCACTCTGCTGTCCTGTTTCATCGGACCATGGCGTCTTCAATCGGAGGCGAAGTCCGACCACTTGGCTCTAGTGAGGGGTCTCACTCTGGGCCCCATCCAGTGGGGCGTCTGCCTTACCGCTCTCATCACCTGCATACAACAACCAACACCCCGGGGTCTCCCGGGTGTCTTATTGGGGAGTCAGTCGATGATGCTGAGGGTCTCTATGTGGCCGTGGAGAGATGTCCTCTTTGTAATACTGCCAGGCGTAGATTGACTTGTGCCCGATGCATTCAGGCTGGGGACTTTGTGTACTTTGATGGGAGAAATCTGGAACGGTGCGTGTCTCCATTTATATACCATTTACCAATTGTTGTAGCAAAACAGACATTTGGAAAGTAAACGCTTGCTAACTAAAGTTAGCTTGCCCTCTATGAATTCATGACACACTTAGCCGGTTTATAGAGTTTAGACTATCCATCATATAGGTGGTTTTCTACAGTTTCATAGCCAGCTGCAGATTTGTGAAGAATTTGTGTAGAAATCCCTAGCTGTAGCTCTGCAGCTAACAGCTAGCCAGCCAACCAGCCAGCTAACATTTTGTTGCCAAATTCTGCTGAATTAATTTTTTAAGAGTAACTGCAAAGTATCTTGAGGAACACCACGGTTCTGTGTAAAGCCAAGATACGTATAAACATTTTGATGTAGACCTTTTTGGCCAGTGTTTAACTTCAACTAAATGCTAACGTTACACAGTGAAACAGTAACTTTGTAATCCTATATGGCAACGGCATGATTGTGGTAGGTTCTGAGAATTAGGCTGCATTTATTAACTACAACATTCTTAACCTTGTAAAACTTAATAGCACACTGAAGCTATTAAGCTATGTCAATGGAAGTGTATAATTTGTTCCCTCTGAAATTATAAACCCTAGTATTTTGATACAGACCCTTAATTGTTTACTTTTCTTATTTCAGATACAAAGAAAAATTGGAGAGATTAAGCAGGCTTAAGGAAGAAAAGGAGATACTTCAACAGAGGTTTGTCAAATTAACTTCCATTGATGATAATTGGTCTCTCAATGTGCCATCAGGAGTCCTCATAGTTTTTTCTGTTAATGTTATTAATCCATTGTGTGCTGTTAATCAACTTTCCCAACATTTCTGCAACCTGACATATAAAGTGGTTATGAATCCCATGAAGTATCTAATAATGGCTCTCATTTTACAGGGTCATTAAAGCCATGGATAAGAAACTTCAGAATGATAAGATGGTAAGGAAATATTATCCCAAAAACAAGTTTGGGCATGCCCTTGCTTTATTAACTTGTTGTTAGTGATTTGCTTGGGATATTGTTCATGGTGCCAATGAAATGGAATAATATGATAAGTTTGCTTTAACCTGCTTTGTTTTAAGCAGAAATGGAAGATCATGTCTTGCAAGATGAAGATTGAGCAGCTGAAGGAAGCGATCTGCTGTGGTAATGAGGAGGTGAAGAGTGGTGAGTTATGTGGCTTCTTAATGTCTCAATCAGGTTATAATAATCTGTTAGATATGTTGTCCCATTTATGACATGATGTCATAAAACCATGATGACGTGTTTTTAAAAATGTTTTTTAAGTATGTCTGTTCCTGCAATCGTCTTGCGTTCGGGTAACAACATTATATTTGTCCTGCACCTAGGCTTTTATGCCATAAGGTGAACTGTACTCTGTACAGTAACTCTGATTGTATTCTTTACCTCCTCCTTCTCAGGGAAGGAGCTGTTGTTGCGCTCTCAGGATGAGAGCCAACGGCTGCAGCGCCGGGCCAGCCGCCACCAGGAGAAGCGGGACAAGATCAACAGGCACAACCGGCGCCTGGGTGAGCTACTGGAGAAGAGGGGGAGGGAGCTGCTGGGCCGCCTGGAGCAACTGGCAGGGGTCCGAAGAGGTCACATCATGGAGCTCACAACTCACATTTGTCCCACGCAGGAGGAAAAGCAAGGCAGCAGGTCAGTGTTGAAACCCGTAAAGTCGTCAAGTGTTCAGACTGGCCGCCTGAGCGCAGAGCACGACAAATTGGTACAAATGGGCTTATCCGATTTCCCTGTAAAAGTGCTGAAAGTTATTTTTATTTAAATAAACAAAATCTAAAATTAAAGCCAAAATATAGTCTGAAAAGTGTTTCACATTAGAAAGATGCTGGGCGGCCGTTTAGCTGTCCTAATGTTGAAACACCTATCAAAACAAGAAATGTCAGTAGAGAAAAGGCAAAAGCAAGTGAAATCTTTCTCTTGCTTGCCTGCAACTTAATTCTGAGACCCGCTGCCCCTGTGTATGACCCTTTAGAGACCCTGCAGACGTGTTGTCGGAGTGTGATCTTGCGTTGACCTCCAGCACCGTGAGTGAGCTGGCTGAGGCACGGCGGACCACCTATCTATCCGGTCGCTGGATCTGGGACGATCAGAACGGAGAGACTAGCATCAGTATCACTGGCCCGCCTGTCACACTGCCTAGCAATGGAGACTGCTCTGCCTATTACAACTGGGTTGAGGAGAAGAGCACCAACCAAGGACCAGGTAAGCCAGAGGTTGTTGCTAACTACTGTATGCTTATGTAATGCTTAATGCATTTTAGTGACATGGTGTGGTTTGTCTGATGTTTGGCCTCTCCTCAATAAGGGTTTAAATGTATTAAATGTACTCTTTTTACTAAATCACAAATTTGCAAGATTATGTGTAAAATCAATCATGTGTCTGACTCCGTGTTTGGCTTTGTGTTTGTAGAGATGGACCACATCAACCCAGCCCACACCATCAGTGCTGCTCTTTGCTACGCCACCCAGCTTGTCAACATTCTGTCCAACATCCTGGATGTCAACCTGCCCAAAAAGCTCTGCAACAGGTGGGGCAGGGCTTGCACTATAGATCCTACTAACTTAAGCCTTAGCCATCGTCTCTACTTGAGAACACACACTCACACAAAAACAGTTTGAACAAAGACCAGTTCCTATTCTCTTTTCAAGTCTGTGTTCACTGTTCCTCTCTGTAAATCGTTTTCCTTTGTAGTGAGTTCTGTGGAGACAATCTGAGCCGCTACAGGTTCACCAGGGCACTCAACAAACTCAACACTAACATCCTCCATCTTTGCTTTTCTCAGGTTGGTGTGGTCATTATATAATTTATAGTAACCAGTGTTTATACATATTTGCACTAAATTGGAAGGGTAATGCATGTTATTTAGAATGTAGCTGACTGTTTTTTTAGCATGTGGACAGTGACAAGCTGCACCCTCACCATACCTTAAGGAACATCATGTTTCTGGTCTCTCCTGACAACAAGAATCTGGGCAGGTGAGATTATGAATTTCAGGAGCAAAAACTCTTACTCTAGACGTTATACATTACCCTGGAACAATAACGAAAGAGCTGCATCATAGCCAACACCTTATGTGTATTGACTGAACCGGACTAGTTTGAACTTTTCCGACTCTTCTCTTATGCCAGAACCGGACCGTTTGAGGTAAGTGCTGACCTGGAAGACTCTATGGAGTTTGTGGAGCCAGAGGCAGCGGGGCCAGCGGAGGAGAGCGGGGATGAGGCTGTGACAGATGAGGAGACTGACCTGGGGACTGACTGGGAGACGGTGCCCAGTCCTCGGTTCTGCGACATCCCTTCCCAACCCATGGACATGTCCCAAAGCACCGCCATGCAAGTGTCCCAGCCAGCAGCCAATGCTGGTGGCATGATCTCCTCGGCTGCTGCTTCGGTCACTTCATGGTTCAGGACCTACACCGGCCAGCGTTGATCAAGAGAGGTGAAGAGCGAGTGTGCCAGATGTAGTAATGCCCACCTGCGTTTGTTTGTGGACTGGAGATGGGCCAGCCAGAGACAACATCTGGTCCTATATCCGTCAGGATGTCCAGGACTGGACCGTATGTAGCGCTGTTTTGCTAGGCGTTAGTGGACTGTTTGTAGGTTGGCTACTCTGCTATTTTGAAACAGCTGGACCTGGGCTTGTGAAACCAGCAATTTTGGCCACGTTAGTGTTGCATCGGTGGCATTCAAATTGGTGAAGAATGATCAAGGCTTAATGGCTGACTGAAGCTATGCAACAATACACCTGGACACCTCTGCTGTAGCTAGACTGTCTACAAGCATGCCTGCCTGCCTGGCTGACCTGCCCACTAAGAGGGATGTTGGTTTCTTTTTATATCAACTTGCATGTACGAATAAACCTTATTGGAGGAAAGTCAATTTGTCACTTTCTTAAGTAGGATACCGTTGTTAGTTTAAGCAATGAATATGTAATGAAACTGAAGTAGAGCTGATAGCCTGAATCGTCTTCGTCTAACAGCAGAGTTAATCACTAAACTTAACAGCCTAGGCACTATTACAATGATAGAAGACGTTTCTGCTTTGTAAGCAGATCCCAGATTTGTTTCCCTTGCCCGCCAACAGTAGTGTATACTCTCACTGCATTAATTTAATGATGCCTGTCTGTTAAGACATTTCCTCAGATTATATATATTTTCAACTGATCTTTCCCTATGGAGCAATGGTTCAATGCTGATGCCTCTAATGCCAAACAAAAAAAAATGATCGGCAGGATTCTGGGGTTTATAATGTCACTTTTTGTTTGTTCTTGTATTGACACTTCTTAGTTTAATTTTGTGTTAAATTATTTGGCTTTTTGTGTATGCCGACTCTTTTCGATTTTAACCCAATAATCAACAGCTTGTTTCGGTCACTTCTAGAGATCAGATTGGATTAAGTGTTTAAGCTCGAACAGTGACCCCCCCCCCCCAAAAAAAAGGTAAGCTTTGTTTAATGTACAATGTGTTGTAAGAAAAAGACATTTAGGAGGGAGAGAAGTAAAGAGTACATTCATGAATGCTGTCCCTACATTTCTGCCAAGCTTTTGCAGTGCATTCAGAAAGTGTTCAGACCCCTTCACTTTTTCCACAATGTTACAGTCTTATTCTAAAATGGATACAATTCATTTTTCTTCTCAATTTACATTCAAGACCCCAAAATGACGAAGCAAAAACAGGTTTGTGAATGTTATAAATAAAAGAAAACTGATATCAAATTTACATAAGAATTCACACCGTTTACTCAGTACTTTAAAGCACCTTTTGCTGTGATTACAGCCTCAAGTTTGAGTATGATGCTACAAGCTTTGCACGCCTGTATTTGGGGAATGGAATTTCTCCCATTGTTCTCTGCAGATCCTCTCAAGCTCCTCAGATTGGATGGGGAGATGTTCTATCTGGTTCAACTCTGGGCTCTGTCTGCCATTCAAGGACATTCAAAAACTTGTCCCAAAGCTACTCCTTATAAAGACAGGTACCACAGATTGACTCCAATCTGTAGAAACATCTCAAGGATGATCAATGGAAACATGATGCGCCTGAGCTCAGCTTTTGAGTGGCACAGCAAAGGGTCTGAATACTTATGTAAATGTAGTTTTTCAGGATTTTCTTACACATTTGCACAAACCTGTTTTTGCTTTGTCATTAAGTGTAGATTATTGTAGATTGATGATCAATAAGGCTGTAACGTAACAACAAAATGTCTAAAAGTCTAAATACTTTCTGAATGCATTGCATAACTTGGTAAAATGGGTGCCTAAAGTATGTATGTTATTGGTTTTGTGTGAGTGTGTTTTATGGAGAACATGTAAGAGACCGAGCACAACTTGAACCTTATCGAACTCCAACACAGTATCAACAGTAGATAACACTTCGTTCATTTTGTTCTGTCAATATCCCAAGCTCTGCAATAGCAACATAATGGACCATAGTGGTGGGTTTGAGTTTTTGTTTTGTCTTATTTATCTGTGTGGATATCATATTGTATAATGTTGAATTATATAGATTAGGCGTTTATATTCTAAATGTCACTGAAAGCAATATTTCATATGTGAAACAGAAATATCTCTTGCCCAATGTGCTGTGTACAGGACCCTGTACTCCACCGGTGGCATGTTACCTTGTGGAAAAGGATGAAAGCTGTCTCTGTTGCCATAAAACACCAGATTTTAAATAAACGTCTGTTGTCTCGTCATATTTTCTTAAGATTGTTATTAATGACAAAGGACATTGGCACAAGCAAGTTGTCTTGTGAAGTTTATGAAATTTCATGATTTCAAAGCTATAAAGCACTTATTAAACCATATCTATTTTTGCCGGTTGGAACAGATGTGATGTGTTGTTTTATTTGAGGACATATTTAAAGTTAAACTGGCAAAAATCTAAAATGTTGTCAATGTAAATATAGCCATGAGTTTACTACAGCTTAACTGTGCATATTTAAGATTATGTCTGATGTATGGGTTCTAGAAAATCTTAAGTATGCTAAAATGAAAACCACAACCACAGGAACTTTTCATGCATTTTATTGCCAAGTTTTTATTCACCTGTCATTCCTGTGAATTCAAAAGGCCACCCAACCAATGAAAAAAACAGCATTTACGCATAGAACCCACTCATACATGCTACCAAGGTGCACTCACATGACAGATTAGCAAGCCCATCCAAAAGTCATAGATTTAGGTAACTAATATATTTATTTTTAATTCACCATGCTTTCATAAAGTAAATCATTCATAACTTGCCATGCCAAGTGCCATCTGCTACAACATGAAGACTAGCACATGTAGACAAGCACCCTGGTAGCCTACCATTTAAGCAGAATTGTAACAGCTTATTGCGTCAATAATTCATTGAAGATTTTGATAGACAATTATCTCCCAGCAAAGTGTTACGAGACACTTCCTTATTTTCTTCAGCGTCTTCCTGACATAGATGTTCTATCCGGCATTCCCTTGAGGTGACCAATAACTTTATTTTGTACTACCTAAAGCTAAGTAAATGAAAGCTGCTGTATGGCCGAATATGCAAAGAGGGACAATAGCCTAGAAGTTCTTAAAAATTAAGAGGCAATTTATTGGCCAGATACTGATATTGTGATGAACAAAAAGATGACATGCCAAGATAATGGTCCTATTATTTAATTAAGAGTAGAAAGAGAAACAGTATTAAGAAAGGCCTAGTTAAGGCTGATTCCCATTTATATAACTTGATCTTGACACCTAGAACAATTGATCAGGCCTGCAAACTGATGTGAAGAGGAAAATAAATGACATATTATCATGTTGTGAAACCTAAGCCTACTAAAACTCTTTAAAACCAATGTAGATTATTAATAATGAACTGTGGAAGGATTTCACAAATTTGGGAAATGTGTGAAATATAAGTATGATCACTCATTAACATCAACACTGTCTCACCACTCATCTCATGATCCCTCAACTTTGCAGACATTAAATTTTTGTTTTTTAATCTATGCTTCATCCACCACTTGTAACAGAATGTGCTGAATGTACAAGGTATGTTTTAAACATGGTATGTTTTACGCCGTATTTTACTGGAAGTAAATTGAGAAGAAAGGGCAGAGCATTTACAGTAACAAAAAAACACTAATGCACTTTATTGAAGTAAAATGCCAGCACAGAAAAATACAGCAAGGATAATAGATCAACATACTGAGAAAAAAACTAAGAAAAAAAAAAACCTTAGGTTAACTTTTGAAAATAATAATTTGTCCATTATAATAAAATCACTCCTGATATTCTTTTTTTTTTTTTTAAAGATGTCCAGTTTTAGTTAATGCAAAGAACGTACAATGTGGCAAACGTTTCCTACTTTTCCCTTTAAGAAACCTAAATTGATCATGTACCAACACTTTAAAAGAACAGTGACGCAATAAGAGTGGGAGATCATGTAGGATAACAGAGAAAAACATGGGGTCTATTCAGTCTCTTAAAAAAAGCAAACTATTTTAACCAGCATTTGAATTAAGGAAATATTAAATTTAGTATTATCTTATGAATTGACTGCATTGAACTAGACCCCAATCTTAGTATATATCCCATGATCCCTATAAACACGCAATTCATAAATATGTACATTGCAACCAGGGTAAAAAATAAAGTCAGTTGTTTTTCTTTTTTAACTGAAAAATAAATGGATTCAAGTCATAACTGGTTATTGTTAATTCCTCACCCTGTTTCTGATATAGGACTCTGCACTATGTACAAATGTAAACACAAACTAAGTTCAGAGACAGAACTGAAGATCTCTGATCAAACCAGATACAGTGAAAACCACCCACCCCCACTAGATTTTGCCAATAAGAGCCCGCTTACAGTTAACAAGTTAGGGAAATAAATCATGTAATGCAAATATACAATTTAGCAATACTATTGATAGGGTCACGACCACGGCTGCAAGGTAATCAACTTCTAACAGTTATGCCGCACGTGGACATCCTGTAAAACGTTGGTTGGCTTGCCTCAACACGATTAGCCTCTTTATTTTTCGGGTCAATGCATACTTGAAGAAGGTAATATGGCTGAGGGGACAAGCATCAAAAACAGAAGAAGAAACATGGCAGAGTATTCTCTTACAGTGTTCATTCTACTTAACCCCTTGCAACATGTTAAAGCAAGTAGATGGATCATTACCACAAAGAGATTCTGTTTGAGAGAAATCTTCAGGGTTTAAAGTGCAGACAATCACAAAGAATTCTGAAAGGGGATGTTTGGTGGGCTTCTCAGCGGGGTCCATTAATATTGGTGTTGTTAGAAAAGGGAGGGACTTAAAGTCAGAGACCCCGGTTTTCCTCCTCATCATCATCGCTATTAGCAACCTGGTTGCCATTTTGATTTCTCCCATCGAATAAATGCACATGCGCATATGGCAGCACAAAGGCACACATACACAATACACACATTATTTAAGCTTTCATACATAAAGCAAGCATACAGATGCACACTCCCACCCATCAGCAGTCCAGTAGCCTAGGCCTTCTCCTCAGAATCCCTTGTTCCCTCACAGATTGGCATGTTGACAGGCCACTATGGAACGCCGGTACCCAGCGGTTGTCGTGGAGACCCACGTTGCACCCGGGCGTGTCCTTGTGAGCGCCGTAGCAACACATCCAGTACCCGGGGCCGTAGGGCATGGCCTGACAGTAGGGCTTGTGATGCCAGCGGCACAGGGACACGTCGCCGCGAGCGAAACGCCTCTTGCACTGCTTGCACGGGTCGTCTTTGTAGCGCGGGTCGCACACCCAGCGTGAGTCAGCGGGGCGCACGCCGTAGCTCTCGATGAGGAACTTGAAGTAGTGGCAGGAGATCTTGAGCGCCGCCAGGCTCTGGGTGGGCAGCAGGGAGAAGATCTTGATGATGACGTGGTGAGGCAGGAAGGCCAGGTACTGCTGCGGCTCCAGCAGGAGCTGAATCTTAAAGCGCATCTCCAGGAACTCGTGGGACACCATGCGGCGCAGGGGGAAAGGCACAGCGAGGTCCTGGCTCGCATTGCTCTCCCGCTCCTCCTTCTCCCTCGCCACCGCCGCCTCCTCCTCCTCCTCCTCTTCGACGGAGTTTTGAGAGGGTGAGGGAGACTTGTGAAGGAGGTGGGAGTGGACAGCAACCAGGCTCGAGTCAGAGTTCAGGGTCGTGCAAGGTTCAGAGTCTGTGTTGGGTTTGAGGAGGCTGGATTGCGTGTCCGTGGTGTGAGTGTGTGGTAGGGGCTCCAGCACGGAGGGCTGGGAGAAAAACAGCATGCCTGGGAGAGGCTCCTCCTCGCCCCGTAGGGAGGAGTTGATGCTAGCCAGCTCTAGTTGGGACTGTGGCTGGGGAGTTGATTCACACTGGCTATTGCTCTCTAGTAACTGGAGTTCTTTTAGTGCTTTTCCACCTCTGAAACCCTCAGTCTGGCCCAAGCTCAGGCACTGTCGCACAGCCTCAAAACTCTGCAACCCTGCCTCTCTATCTTGGATGGAGGCTTGGCTAGCCACATTAGCAGAGATTGGGGTTGAGGAGTGTAATGGAGCAGTAGATAAGGCTAGAGAAGTGCACTGGCTCCTGGGCTTATCTGTGCAGATAACTGGGCCTTCTGTAGAGCCATCGTCGATAGACTCTTCCAACCTACCCGGGCTCTGAGGCTCAGCCAGAGACGGTGAGGGGGACGAGTATGGTGACGACGGGGGAGTTGGGTCAGATACGCGGCAGGCATCTGCTCCGGCTAACAGCACACGGCCCACAGACCTCCTCAGGCTGTTGTTCCGCGACAGATCCCCTCCTCCACCTCCTCCCATACCCCGCCTTTTCAAACACTCAGACTCCAGTTTAGCCACCATGTCCAACACTCGCACGCTCTCCGCCTCGACCTCGGCTGCCGTCAGGCTCTCAGGGTCCCTCTTAGGCGGCGGGTCCAGGGCCACTCCTTTAGATAAAGTGATGGTGGTGGCGCTACGCAGAGACACAGGCTTGGAGTCTACCTGCTGCTGGTCGCTTGCTCTCTGCTCCATGAAGGCCACTATCTCCCCCACGGAGATCCCTTTGCCCTCCTCCTCCGTCCCATCTACCATCCTGCAGTCCTGGTTCTGCTCACCTTCGGCCGGCGGACTCGAGGGCACCCTGGCTGGATGGCTGGGGGCCACCAGGCCTGGACTGACCTTGACAGTGTTCGAGGCCTGAGCCTCTTGGACCCTGGGTCTCTGCTCTGGGTGGTGGGTGTGGTGGTGGTGGTGGCTCCCACCAGACCTGCGGCGTCGCTTGGCCACAGAACATTCCCCTTCCCACCAGCTTTTCACCTTCATGGACACAGAGCGGGACAGGACCACGCCGGGGCCAGAGTCCTCCGCCTCTGGGGTCGAATCCCCACTAGGAACAGAATTCACTCCCTTGTCACCCCCGACATCCTCACTACTACTGCTGCTGCTGCTACTGCTACTACTACTACTACTACTACTAGTTCTCCCAGACGACCAGATGGCAATCTTCTCCTTTGTGTTGCCTGGCTTGATGACGGCCCAGATGTCCAGCGGGCCCTCGCCGTCTTCGCCCCCGGTCTGGTAGAGACTGAGCGAGGTCTGGTTCTCTGAGCCCGGCGACGTGGAGGACAAGAAGAGCAGGGAGGAGGTGAAGGTGACCGGACGGGTGGGGGAGGAGGAGGGCGAGGAGGAGGGAGGGGAAGGGGAGATCTTGGCCTTGCGGGCCCAGGCAGTGAGGAACTCCCCGTGGCCCAGTCTGTGGGAGGCCTGGGAGACGTTGCTGTTGTTCATGGTGTGGACGTTTGGACTGCCGCTCCGCAGCGTGTTGGTGGAGATGACGCTGAGGGGCCAGCGTCCTTCGCTCACCGCCACGCCTCCGCTCCGCAGGCTGCCGCTGGTGGAGTTCCCACGGGCCGGGCGAACCCCCCACTCGTTCCTGCGCAAGGCCCCCTGTTGGCTGACATGGAGGCTGCCTCTCTGGGGGTCCAGCTGCCCCGACTCCAGCCGAAGCTCACTCCTCTGGAGTTTGGGGTAGGGCTTGAGGTGCATGGCTGCCGGCCTATAGATGACAGAGAAAGAGGGAAGTGTAACTGCTCCATTAAATTGGTAACATTATGAATGATGCAGACATAAGAATCTTACTGACAAAACCAATTACACATTAAAACGGTCATAATAAATAAACAGCATTAAGCCCGCCCCCCCCCCCCTTTTTTTTCTTCTGGTCAGGCAAAGGAACAGTTGAACCCTAGGCCCAGCTGGGTCCTACCAAAGTCTTATAGTTGGCTTAGTCTCTCAGAGTGTCTCTCACACGCACGCGCACACACATGTAGGCTGCCTCTGGCCCTGACAGACACAAGTGCATATAAGGCATTCTTCACTGCAGCACTGGAGCCCTGATAATAGGGCAGAGGGTGGGTGGGAGCCATGCATACGCAAGTGTTTGTGTATATAAAAAGTGTGTGCGTGTGTGTGCATGTGTGTGTGTGTGTGCGCGCTTGTGTGATTGAACAATTGTCAAATGGGGAAAAACCAGGGTTGGTGCGCAGAGTGTGTTTTCAATGGGGACAACAAAGACAGTGCTGCCCTTACGGGTGTGGTTCCACCGCCAGGCTGGCTTTTGAACATGGCTTTCTAGCAACTCCCCCCCCCGCCCTTCCCTTCTGTTACCCCCTCTCTCTCTCGCTCCCCCCCTTTCCGTGGGAATGGAAGTGGCAGCTATTAAATTCCAGTAGGGACTGCTGCTGTGTACTGGGTGCAGGTTGGGCAGATAGAAGAGACAGGTCAACATAAGTGACTCATATTGTTTCCAAGGTAGCAGCCAGCGACACACTTCCTGGCACAGGTCTTTTTAACTTCCTAACTTTTATGTGGTAGCCATAACAACTGGACTACAGGCAAGGGATTGTGAGAGTATTCGTAGCATATCATTGCCACAAATCTTCAGACGTTCACGGACATTGACCAACTATTATTGGGTTTAAACTTTAGCTGCAAGTTGTTAATTGGTAATAGGAAGCTTTAACACTGCACAATGATGTCATGGCGACCTTGCCCTTGTTGTACATGTCCATAACTACATGCCAATAAAGTTGAATATTTCGTTTTTGTAAACATGGTCATGTAAAAAAAACAACATGAAATCCAATCAAATAGACTCACACATTGGACTACATTTCTGCATTCTCCAACGTTAAAATGTTCCCCACATCCCCGTGGAAACCCAACATGTTCATGCTACTTATTACAAAGTTTTTCCATAAACACACGCATAGCCCTTCCTTTCATACAATACCCTGCAGAGCAAGTCGTTCCTCAAAACCCAACGTTTTTCCTGCAGTCAAAACACACGTCCCCAACTAATAACTAATATGAGGGAAAAGTGTAGCTAGAGTTATGTAATAGGGAAACAAATCAGGCGGGGCACAAGTTAAAAGCCCTACAGAGGAGAGGAGTGAGTCATACATAGGGCCCCGATGAGGTGAGCTCATATGTTGGGTTGCCAGGCACACCAGAGTCTGTTACACTACAGACATCACTTTCCCCCTTTTCTCCTTTAAGACCTGGGGCCGCATCTCAATTGCTTGAAACAAACTCCCCCCCTTGATTTATCTTCACCTGCAATCTGAATTAATCAACTGTCTGTTACTGGAAGAACATGGCGTGATGATCATGGCAAACGCTTGCCATTCCTCTCCACAGGCCTGAGCGCTTTTCACACATGCATGGGAATGAAAAGACGATGAGGAGAGGAGCCACCCTAGCCCACTGGGACACGGCCCATGACTTCTCCTCCGTACGGGGGTCTGTCTGGGAACACGTCCAGATTCTGAGGTAACGTATGAGGTCACACAAGCAGCAATCACAGGCTAGTCAGTTATGGTGTAACATCATGTTCCTTCTGAGGTAATGTGTGTCTTTGATTAAGTCTACGTGTTAGAGCAATGTCTGTGCGTGTCTGTGCGTGTGTGCGCGTGTGTGTGTGTGTGTGTGCGCGTGCGCGTCGGAAATGTGCAAGTTTTGTTCAAGAGGTGGATCTGCACGAGTCCCCGCACATGGTTCCACATTTTGGCGTAAACACACGGTTCATCATGTTAAAGACATAAAACCGAGTGAAGAGAGGAGGAGGGAGGGACTCAACAGGCAGACCACAGTGGATAGAGGGAGGAGATGGGGAGTGTGCAGGAGGGAGGGGTTAGGGGGAAAGGCGTGGGACACGGTCAACCACAGCGAACGCGTTTCGCAACATTGGGAAGTAAAGAGCCAAGTCAGACAATCCAGACACTCCCACACCAATGCAAACACAGCTCACCTATTACTCTGCCCTGACTGGAAACAAGCTAGGGAAGGATTCTGGAACAATGCATTAGTCATGTGGATCAGAGTGGCTGGGTGGTGCATGCTACTAAAACACTACCTCGGATCATCTCTGCTCTGCTTCAGACTCGCACTTCTATTGAAATAAATAATGGGTTTGATTCTTACCTCCAGGCGGACTGCGGGTTGGTTGGTGGTGCTGTCCCGGGATTCCTGGAAGGGGTTCTGCTGTAACTCATGCATTCACATTTCTCAGGAATACACTGCGACCCCACAGCACTTTGCTTTCTTCTCCTTTTTTTTTTCTCTCTCCTTCTAGGCCAGTCTGGCTCCTCTGTAACTTGGGTTGTGATCAGATGACCTCAGGGTTTAGGGTTCCAGCCCACACTGCAGGGTAACAGAACACAGAATGCACGGAGTTAGACACACACTGTAATGGGCTATGGAAAAAAAAAAAGATACAATGTTGACTGCATGGCTCATGTTAGGTTGCTAATATAATCAGCCAACTTTAATCATAATAAAAAGGTGAGTCACAAAGTAACAATGCTTTGACAAGTTGCCAAACCAAACAGGCCTATTATCAAGCACTTCACAGAATTTCCTAACAAGCGTGCGGTAAAGGACAACATTAGTCACTGCACTGAGCTCCAAGTAAAAAAAAACAAATGCACAGCATCCTATGTGAAAACAGTACACTGCCATCTATGGAAATGACAGATAACAAAAACACACAATACATAAATAAATAAAACATTCTAGATAAATTCAGCCTGTCCAATCTGGTTTGAATTGTGTTGCATGGTGATATAGTGCCATTGCGGACTCTAAAAGCAGGCAGAATGCGAACAGACCAGAAAGGCTTATGTAAGCTGAACCTGGTCAATTCGCTTCAACAAAAGCCCACACAGACAAAACAGCTAGCTCCCTCTACACAAGATTCTCAAAGTCTTCTGGACATCTTGCTACAGTGATACTTGGCAATTACCTACTCTTCTGTTTCATGTAGAAGCAAGCAGTCTATCATACGCACCACTCTAGAATGGCCATTCAATATGGACGGAACTGCAGACAAAGATTTCATTTCTCAAATGAAGATTCATTTCCCTCTGTAACTTTCAGGTCAGATGAACATCAAATCCAGACAGTTGTGAAGATGACCAATATGCAGACTAACTTCCGCAATGCCCCTGAGTTGGTAGGCCTAAATTCTGTAGCTCTGCCGATTTAGAAGTTACAAACTGCAACATGACAGAGACATGACAAAGCTTGAGAGGTGGGAGAGGGAAACAAAGCTCGGCTGGCTCAGAGGGCCTTGCGCTAAATGATTGAACCTCTTCCAAGTGCTCCCTTACAAAACAAAAGCATGGCGGAGTACAGTGCAGTGGATTGCTGTACAGGACGGAAACCCGGAGCCAGCCATGGAATGGAAACATGCTCTGGTCCAGCGTGGCTCAGCATGACCCCTATTCCCATTCACTGGCAGAGGAAAAACAAGCGCCCAGTTTGTTTTCAAAGAGATATGTCAGCCATGAAGACCAGATAAGCCTGAACAAAAGCTGCCTTGGGATCAGCAGCCAAGAGACTGCGGGAGGAGTGTCTGTGTGTGTGTGTGTGTGTGTGTGTGTGTGTGTGTGTGTGTGTGTGTTTTCTTATCCAGAATAATTCAGAAACAGTCACAGACCTCCTGCTACAACAAAGATCAGTTACAATTTCAACCCAACATGAGACAGAGGGACTGAATGCAATGCAACATTGAACAGTCTAGAATTTGCTTGGATGGGGAGTTTGTATGCAATTTTAATGTACAACCAATATGAAGCTTAAAGTAATGTGAGGAAAATACAAACATTCTGCAGCGTTTTTTTACCATTAGAAAGAAGCTAAGTTGGAAGTCATTGTTTTCGCAAAGAGCATTCTAGAAAACAGTAGTGTTGTGATATTTCTATTGTGTACCCAATGGATATGAAGGGCTCTTTCCCAATAAGGCATAGCCTAACCTTAACAGCAGTGACCAGTTAACAGTAAATGGCTACTCATTAACACGCGCATGACAAACTTTGTAACCTCTGTCCAATCAGCAGTACGTCAGCATTGAGGGCCAGGGATGTCAGGAGTACACAGTTAGCTTCCTCCCTGACGGCACTACACCAGTGGGATCTATATTGCTGTATAGATCTACAGGGATTTGTCTTGGGACGATATGCTGCTTATCACGGCACAGCCGACTGCTCGTCAATAGTGAAAACACAACAAAAGCTTCTCTACAACACCTTGGCCTCAGGAAACGGGCCTATTGTTGTGTTGAAGGCATGGTTTAAAAGGAGAACACAGCCTCACTGCAGCGAGCTGGGCGTAGGCTTCTGCAGCCTCTTACATGGCATGTATGAGAAGATAGACAGGCTAAGAGGCAAACTGGCTCAACTGCATGGTGATCATTATTATTAATATGGCCTGGTTTTCAGAAACACAGAATCCCTCGCTTCTTGTCTCCTGGCAATTGAAGACAAATGAAGGGCAGACATTCTGTCCTCGTTTTAAAGCACGACAATAGACAAGAGAACCACTTCTCACAGGCAGCAAGAAAAAACAAAAAGTTATCCTAAGAAAATGCAGGCAAAATGCCATAAACTGACATGCAAAATAAACTACCTTCAACACAGGCTTGAACTCAAATTAACTAGTCACAGTACCGGTACCAATAACTGGAAATTGACTGCCAGGAAGCAACCAACACAGCTTACCCCAAGTTCCCAGTAGTTCACCACCACTGGTATCACTACAGATAGAGACTTCCAAGGCCCTTCAAGACTCTCGTGCAAAGGTGTTTCTTACTTTCGCTCCCTGAGAGTGCAGCACTGCTTCCCATGGTGGCCTCTGGGCTAAAGCAGCACAGAGCTGTGCGTAGGTGAACAGTCTTGAAGTACGGGAGCTGTGTGTGGGTGTATATAGCCCGAGTCAGTTTTAAAAAACAGAGCAAGTGGAGGGACTGAAGTGCACATTCCTCGCCTGTCTCAAACCTCTTCTTCCCTGTTCAAGAGAACACGTGGTTCCACAAAATGACACCTTGAGAGCTGCCCCTAAACAACTGCTATTGTGCGCAGAACAGATTCTTCGCTCACAGATAGACCAACACGTGCAACTGCAGCAGGAACTAGTATGTGTGTGTGTATGTGTGTGTGTGTGTGTGTGGGGAGGGTAAGGGTAGTAAATACAGGGCCTGTATAGTGATGAGCCAATGAGCAGCAGGAAGCCTCTACTTGTGTCTATATAAGGTTAGGCGTAATCAATAGTTTTGGAATGCTTGCTCTGACTGATACAATGGGCATTCTGCCCACACGACTCCTGATTAAATGCGCTGGGTAGCTGGTAATAGCTGTCACATTTTCTTTGCCCTACAAGCATGTGCTGTAAACTTGTAAACAGAAAAGCACAGGGTGCAAACACAGAGCACCACACAAGCTACAAATTGTGCACAAGCGCCAGGGTCTAATCTCATGACTGTTGAGTTAGAGAATCAAGACACCCTAAGAGGAATGGAAGTACACAGAGCACAAATCCAATGTCAGCTTCCACATGAAAACTTGGTCAAACTTTGGACCGTATTCTAAAATGTGGGAAAGTATTAAAAAGGTATTTAAAAACCTCATCAATAAACAATTATGTGCCTTTAGACTGGAGAGCCTGTTTTCTGCCTAACGAATGTCTGCAGAATAAAAGGTATGTTCTATGTTACTACTACTGACACATTGAGTCAGTTTTACAAGCAGTCCATTAATGATTGACGTTTGATTCAGATTCGGAACCCGGAAATCTTTTGCCTGAATCTTTTAATTAAAACACAATATCTTTTCAACAGACGGTGAAAAAGAAAAAGAACACAACTGCCAGTCACTTTATAACTAGCAGCGACGTCAAACTCCTAAAATTGCTTTTCCGCTCACCCAGAATCTAGTTTAAACATCCAGGTTATAAATTATGACAAAGACTAAGGATATCATTCAGAGGTTCTGGACCATGTTTCCTCTCCTGGAATCTCTGCTGCTTATCATCAAATCCAATGCTACCAAACTCTTTCCTACTTAACAAGATTTGGTTGATCTACTTTAATGAACACAAATGTACTGATAAGGACACCTGAGCAGGGCCACATGTTTCACTTTGAAGGGGGCCTAAGATTACACAATCCAGTTCTGGGCTCCTAGGTCTGTCAGATACGTGACAATCACTGTGTCAACATTTCATGCACACACACTGTGCAGCCAGCTGACAAAAAACACGATCACGTCAGCATTAGTGTTGAATGTATTTATATAACAGATAGGGCTAGGTCTATACCTACATGGACAGCGTTAAACATTCAGTCAAGCAAGTCCTTGAAATTGCAGAAAATAGCAGTAGACTGGTGGGTCGCAAGAAAGATCAATCCAACATTAAAGATTTGTGAGAAATAGCCTAATATGGCCTACACAACTACCAGAAATGACAACCAGTCACACTGGGTCCCTGATCCCCAATGGGGCTCATCTTCAATTCCACACTGTCACAAAGAACTTCACATGGTTTCAGTAATTGCTTTTGATGGTGTCGTGAAGAGCGGCGTAAATAAATTGAGGTGCAGCCTTTCACCTGCTCCTTCTTTTATACGTAGGTCCAAGCAACTGCACTAATTAGGGTCCTGCCCTGACCCCATTGATCAGGAATAGCAAAAAAACAGACCCTCTGCTATGTTGCCATACATAGTGAAGAGTTAAACTGAGGAACATAGCCAGTAAGCCACAACACATGTCAGGAGTTCATCTATAGCCAGTCACAATTAAACCTGTTAAACGGTGTCAAGACAAGTCAACAATCTCTTGATGATAAACCTAACCTATATCACCCGGTAGTCTAGCTTTAGCCTAACTTTGCCATGTTAAACCATAGAAGAATTACAAAGCCCTGTAGGAGCTGGGCACAAACTGTTGTAAGTCAATACATGGAGCTAAGTAACACAAAGGTGCCACATACACTACTACACACTGTCATTTCCTGTGAATGATCAAATACTGCAGATGCTAGTCTGTTGGCTGCAGGCTAATCGGTGGTTTAAAAATAATTGTTGTACAAAACCATTGAACCCGATAAAGGGACAAGGAAGTCATACCACATGGTTAGAGACCAAGTGTAGGAAGTTGGTATGAAAAAAAACAAGACCCTAATCAATTATTATCTTGGAGGAAACAAAGACCAATTTCTGGACTGACAAGCCATTTTTTAAATAGCCAGGTTAGAAATTAGACCTACAAACAATACTATCTTAAATTTAAGTCAGACTTAAAACAGAGCTATTACAAGCTAAATGATAGCAACAACATATAATAGTACTGATTGAATAAAATATTTACAACCTTCCCTTTCCCACAGCTTTGTCAGTGAGATACTAATGTTGAGGAGAGGAATAGCCAACAGTAACAAGAAACAGAAAGGGCTATTGCAAGAGGGAACAAGCTGATAAAAAAAGCACTTATCCTAAGGACAAAAACTTGTCACAACAGGTTGCTCTCGCCTCAACCTAGCCTGAGCGTCACTCACTCATATCTTTTTTAAGGCAATCAGCAGCTTGTTCTGCCAGGTAAAACACCTTCTGGTTTTAACACATTGTGAGAGAGATGGGGGTCTGCTGCATTTAATAAGCAGCCTTTAACCAAGTGGTCCAACAGGTTTTTGAGACCCTGGCTTGACCAGTTGTCAAGCAGTGAGACACTCCAAGTCGTGTGCGCTCAAAACAGATAACACACCACACACTAAGATAGAAAATGAAACTCAGACAGCTGGACCTTACTGTTTTTACCTAAGGAGATTACTCTACACCAGACCACTATGACCTGAAGTTTTAAAATGTTTGTAGTTTAAGTCTCCTACTACATTATCATAATAATTAAGTGCTACATTGGAATGCAAATTTGTTTCAGCCTCCTCACAAACACAGATCTCAAATTGCTCAATCTACAGACATTTTGCTCCACTCCAATATTTTAGATTGATTGTATATTGAGTCTTAAGCTGCTTGTTCTATGGTGCAATTTTGAGTCCACTTGGTTAACATTGATGTTCCTGTTTGTAGCACTGGAGAACAATGAGATAATACTTTGTGAGTACTAGCAGTACTGGGCTATAACATTTTGTCACTAGAGAGGAGCAGTAAAGAGCTGTTCAAAGTCGTAGGCCTACTAAAAAGATGATACCCACCCTTAAACATGTGCTTCGGTGGAATCATTCATGCCTATTGGAAACATCGGTCTACATTGATTACATCAAGTCCACTAAAAACTAAATGACACAGGAATAAATTATGGTAGATAATCCATCCAAAAAGAAAGATTCCTAAAGATTTGTGACAGTTTACTTTTGCCAAATCTGATGCCATTCTAAAACATTTATTTTAAAACAAAAACTCTACTATCCATAAAATGAGACGGCCCTTGAATCACCATTGGTTTTCCATGAAACAATTGACTGGTTAATCACAGGTCAGGCTTAAAGTTCAAAGTTTGGCTAAGGCATATTTGCAAAACAAACAACAGTATAATCATGTCTGCAACAACATTTAACAAACCCCAACCAGCAGATGTTTCATCTTCTGAGTATAGAGAGAGAACTTGCCTACCCAACCACTTAGTGCCCTGGAAAATTGCAGTTAAAAGCAGGATAGGTCTGGTTCTCCATCAGGTCTGTGCTGTCTGACTATAGCCTGGTATCAACTGCCAAGTGGGGCCTTGTTTTCCTGAACAAAAATGATTGATTCCTATATACATAACAAGAAAACAAACAGTCTAATCTGGGTAAAGTAACACATCTAGGAAATGCTAAAACACTTAGTAATTTCAAAGCATTTCTTAATAAAAGGCACGGATTCAGACTGTAAATTCATTAATTCATGTAGCTGACTGCTATTAAAAGGCACAGTCCACTTGACCTAAAACTTTCACATCAGTGCACCTCTAGACTAGAGTCGTGTACACATTTAGGCCTATGAAACGTGGATGCTTCTAAAACTTGCAGAACATCTGAAGTTAAGATGGTAATCCAGAATTAAAGGTTTGATCTGAACTTGCATTCGTATGTAAAAGCATTGAACTGCAACATAAAATCCAATTAATACGTTAAGACTGCGCCATCACCTACCTTCAGTTCACCTTACTTTTGTGCATGCAGTTTATCAGTTTTGAATCTGAAAATACTTAGCCAACTAGACAGAATGTGCACCAATCTTTCTTTTTTGGTTTACAGATACATACTGGAAGAAATCATCGTATGTATGATTGTATGGCACATCTAACGTTAGCGTGTTACGACCAACCATAAGCAGTAGCCAGCAGAAAGCAAAAAAACAACTCACGACAATGTTTGCTTATAAAGTTGTAACGTTAGGTTAACCTAAGAAGTATATTGACCTCAGAAACCCTAAACTTTAGCTAAAGCTAAATTAGTTAGCTTAGACTAGATAGATTGCCAGCTACTAGCTGACGTTTGCTAACCTTTTCTTGTGTGTCTTTTTCAGTGTCCATAAACAGACCTTTTTGTGAAATTAAAGTCAAATTCAAACAGTCGCATACGATAGTGTACGTTACTGCAACAAATATGGATGTCTTGGAAAAGAAAGTTCGCCAGTCAAGCAAAGTTAGTAGTTATGCAGCATTTCAAGGCTAGCCAACGAACGTCGTTAGCGTGTACATCATCACCATCCACAGCTAGCTGACGAGCTACTACTAGTCAAGTTCAAACTTGTTTTTAAACAAACCTGTATGAGGTGGAATAAATATGCATCGTCCATATGTCGCAATATTACAAAAAAGTATGATTTTCCTGTAATAACACTGTATTTAACATAGAATTGGCTCGTTAGCTAACTCTAGCCAGGTAGGTTACGTTACTAACGTTAGGTAAAACTGCAGCGCAAGCTCAAATTAAAGGAAAGAGGAGAAGCATAGTCTACCGACCTGAGTGAATACTGCAACTCGGAAATCGGCAATCTTCTTCTGGTGGTTACACACGTCTTCGTTAGCTATTCAAGTAAATCCAAATACAGATTGTTTAATATAAAGCGTAATGTTACTTCCTACAACTGCTGGTGTGGTAAAGCTAACGGTCACATTTATCCTCTTCGTAAATTAAGCCAACGTTACACTGAGGAAACACTTAAACGTAGAAAAAAAAAAAAGATTTACAAACTAACGATAGTACATAGGCATCAACAACAAGCCAGCAGCAAGACTGGGCAACGCACGTCCACTGCTACTCCTCGCGAACTAGCTAGCTACAAAGTCCTGCTCTGCTCTTACTTGGTGCGCTTTGTATTCTGACGTGTTTTAATTTCGGCTGAATGGAGTAGTGAGTGCAAAGTCCAATACGTGCGTCCAAAATATGCATTTTACTCCAAAAAATCCGATTGTAAATTAGCATTTCATAATCACCTACCATCTACAAATTTTTGGGTATGGTTGAGTATTGGTAAATTTGCATGCATGACCTCTCTCTCTGTATAGGCTATATATTTATCATGGCAAATTGTATATTTTGAGTAGACAGAGAAAAACGCTGATCAATAAAGTGAATATATACAGCCCTACAGGAATGTGAAGTATGGAGGAGAGTTCTTGGTATGTATGTGACTCTAGACTCCACATTACATACGTTACAGCCCAATAAATATGATCATTTATAAGTATTATTGTATTGCTGTGTCGAAAGACCATGAATATCAGTGATATTAACATGCAGTTATATCAAGGTCACGACACCTATTTACGTGACTTCATGAAGTTAAATAAAAGTCATGACAATCTTGTCATAATTTGACTGTAAAAAAATGATTATTTCACGGTAAAAACATGCTTAAAAACTGAAATGCCTTGAGTTAGACAGGCCTTTCAAAATCAGAAAAATCACTCAAAGTTAATTCAATAATACATTAAATTATTAAATTACTATTATTAAAATAGCTTTGAGTAAAAGTATTTAAAGAACCACGTTAAATTGTGGCTGTGGGTTAAGGATGTGTGTGTATGCATAAAGGGGACTCTCTTATATTATGGTTTTGTTAATTATCCTGATGTCTAATATAGCACTTGCTTAGCTCTTATCTAGATGATTAAGTCAGGGATGCACTTATGTTCTCTACCTGACTTGTAGTTTTTACCATTATCTTTTAGTAGGCACAATTTTTGTAAGTCGCTTTGGATAAAAGCGTCTGCTAAATGAATGTAATGTAATGTAATGCTATAGAGAAATTAACAAGGATGCATGAAAATAGTCAATTTACCAATTTATCCTTGACACTGTTAGCAGTGACAGATGGCAGCCTTTTAGATCTTGCCAGTGGCCAACTGTGATTTTGGAATGCAATGCTTGATTTTCAGAATACTGAATATATATATACGTTTATGTTTATGTTGTATTATGTGTTTAGTGAAAATATTTATTTATCCCAAAATAGTGCATTTGTGTGATCTGCTGCATCATTGTTACTGGTACAGTGACATGCCACGTGTGAGGAATCAAGACATGCAACTACATTAATTGAGTCTTTACTCTGTCACTTATTTGAAATTAAGCATCCAGTCATCAAAAACGTCCCTCACTGAAAGAATTTATCGATGCACCGGATATCAGACAAATATACACATACATTTTCTTCCTGAAGTATTGTATGTTAACAAATGGTGATTAATTATAACATTCGGTGTGTGTAAGATATAATGATATATTGTACAGCATTTTGTAGGTTCCTAAGGTGGGGCAGCTCTCTTTGGGAGTTCAGTTTGAATAAAGACTTAGGGGAGAGTTTCAAGCACCACCGAGGATAATGTGACATCGCCATGTATTGACATTTTGTTAATGGAACGGAGGTCGCGGAGACGGTGTTTGAACTCCAAGAGATGAGTCTTGTTGACAGCCACTTTGAACTCATTATTAGTGCATAGAATCTTCATCTAGAGTGAAACAGATACAAATCAAGAATTTGAATTATGATTTAAAGTATTTAAGTGACAAGATAAAAAAACAACCGACCTATATAAAACTTTATATCTTAAGCTTTCTTACCTCAAAAGCCTGCCCTGCAACGAAGGGGAAATTGCCCAACTCTCTCTCCTCTTTGCCCCACTTGGTGGCAATCATACTGTTCCTTACAATTATTTTCTTCCCATTTTCATTGAAGCGTGGGTTAAAGTGAAAGGCCAGATCATTATTTGCATTCAGATCCACAGTGAATCTATGGGATGATGGGAGGATGGCAATGGTTATTAAAACGGAACAGAAATGTTATCAATGCATAGCAAATCTTGCTAAAATGTGTATCTTATATTAATATGAAGAAATGTGTAGCCATAAAACATCCATGCTGCATAACATGTTCAGGCAGTTTTTCAAAGCACAAAAGATATAAGAAAGGTGTTACAACTGCTATTGCAAATATTTCTCACAGATTCACCTAGTCTCAGTTTGCTGTAGAGCATAACCATCTATTCAATCATTCTTTCATAAAGAAAATGTTTACTGACCTGGTAGGATTGGGGTTAATTGTCCCTTTTACGGTAATGAGGAGTTTGTCAAAAACTCCACCAGGCAAGGTTTGACCGTATGGCACTGCCTGTGAAGGAGGAATGTAATAAGTCACAAGAGTAAATCACTCTCGTAATAAAAATTTTACTAATGGCTTGGTGGTAAGGGTCTGAATAGAAGAGGTGTGTATTTGTATATGAAACTCTGCCATACCAAAGACATCTGAGGTGCAGTAGGAGGAGCCATGCCAGGTCCTTGGTTGGGACCAGGCCATCCAGAAGGTGCGCCCGGCCCTCCTCCTGGCGGACCAGGTTGGCCAGGCCATGTTGGCTGTCCCACAGGCTGTCCAGGCCAGCCTGGTTGGCCGCCCGGTGCCCCGCCTGGTTGTCCAGGCCAGCCTGGTTGGCCGCCCGGTGCCCCGCCTGGTTGTCCAGGCCAGCCTGGTTGGCCGCCCGGTGCCCCGCCTGGTTGTCCAGGCCAGCCTGGTTGGCCGCCCGGTGCCCCGCCTGGTTGTCCAGGCCAGCCTGGTTGGCCGCCCGGTGCCGCACCTGGTTGTCCAGGCCATTGTGGCTGATTAGGTTGGTTTCCACCTGGCCACATACCTCCAGCTCCTCCCAGTGCATCTGCCAGCTAAAGGAGGAAGAAAAGGATGGGGTAAAGAGATAATGTAAAAAAGAAAAAGCGAGAATTGAATCTGAAATGCATTTTGTTGCACACTGTGCAGTGACACATACAATCACCTATAAGTTCAAGATATAAATGGGCCCACATGGAGCCAAAAAAGCAAAACTAGGAAAACAAACAAATATACAAAAACAACATGGAAGGTTTAGATAGAGAGAAAAACAGAGATATAGAGAAAAAACTGATTAAGAGTAAAAATGGGTGGAATGATGATGAAGATGTCTGGAATGCACTGTTAAGGTGTTCCCATGCATGTGCATGCTAGTCCTTTTCCCGGTACTTCCCTTTTTTGTTTGTTGTAAGGCAGACTCAACATAACATAACAAAATAATGTTGACACAGTGAATACTCACATCCATTTTTCTTTCTGAAAAAGGAAATATTCAAATTAGATTAGACTTAGTTGTGCAGAGTTAATCAAAAATATAGAAACAAAGCTTCAATATAAAAACAAAGATAGCTGTTCTGACTTCTTGCAGAATGCACATTACAAATAAATCTAAAAAGGTTAGGGGTCCACCTTTATTTAATTAATTTAATGATTTATGGCTATTGATCAATTCATTTTGAAATAGTATCATTCTGATTCCCATATCCTGGTGGTTAGGTAGCTTATTTTCCACAAATAAATGTCCACCCAATCCATTCACAAGGACAAAAGTCTGTAACATCTGAAAACTTAAATAATTCGTAACCCCAAAAGCAATAGACACCAAACTTTACCTGTGAGTTGCTGGCTTCTGAGAGAAACTGGTTCGGGAAAGTGTGCTTGGGTGTGTTTATGAAGTGTCTCTCTCCCCTAGGCCTCACCCTTTTCTATGATCTCGCTCCCTCTATAAAGCCACACCCAGAGGAGAAAAACAAAATGAAGTTCCTACCTGGATGACAAAGTAAATACTGTAGGCTAAACCATGATCCAAAGTAATAATGAGCTTATGTGTGTTTCTGCCTACAGGATGTAAATATCTTCGCAGAAAGACACAGTGAGAGAGAGTTATTAAGAGGGAGAGTTATTATAATTGATTAATTGTAATTAATTAATTAAGTTAAAATCAGAAAATGAGAGAGAATGAGTTTATCTGTTTGTGCTTCTTCTCCTCTAAAGTATTTACATATTCACCGGAGATCAAATGTTAAACCCTGGGTGTGGTGGGGCGGCAGAAATGCTGTCAAACTCATATTTCCAGTTCCCTTGTTTGGATGATATAAACATCTACCGGTTGTCATGATATATTATATTATTTATGAATTTATTTATACAGGTTAGACTGAATATAGAATCCGCATCTAGCTGTATAGAATGAAAGCAGATATAATTCATACCTTCCAAACAAGTGGTGTTCTTATCTTTTGTTCAACTAGCAATATGGCTATATTTAAAGTATTTTTGGCTCTTGTTAGTGCCTGGGAGCATTATTGTGGCCCTGTTTTTTTCTTCATCCATATAATGGCATTAGACAGGAATTCATCAATGGCAATAATCTACAGGTGTGTCAAGCCCCTTTCCAAAGTTTCGGTTGCTACTAAACAAAAAAGAGGGATGGGTTTTCCTTAAGCAAGAGAAAAAAATTAACTCCTAATGGATCAACAGATGACTCATACTGCAGTGTTCAAAAAGTCCCCCTATAGCTAATCTGTGGCAATCCCTTTGATACCTTAGAATACCTTTGATTATATATGTCTTTGAATCAACAGTTAGGGTGTGGCAGGCTGCAATTTCAAACCAGCAAATTAAATACATGTAGCATGTTTATATGGCGCCGAATCCCATAAACCTAGGCCTAGGCCTAATCTGAGATTGTGTTTTTTAATGCACTTTCTAAGGGGTTATTTATAAAGGGAAAGTGTGTTCACAAAATAATGTGCAGGCTAACATGGATTGGGAGATTTTTTTAAGCATTTATATTACGTTACCAAATATGCTAAAATGTAAAAAATACATTGGAAGTCCTTAATGTCTTTCATCAATGTCTCGTCTTCTCAACGACCACGGTCAGGGCAGCCTCATCATGTGAGCGCACTAAATGTAAAGGTGTTTACATATATTGAACACTTGGAGGCAGTATAGGTCTAAATAATTGCCAGAAGAGGCACTTGGTTTATAAATATCTAGATGGCAGAAATATTTGTAAGACCGTGTGTGGCCTCACATTGCCACTTGAATGTATGTGCTTTATAGTTGTATGTTGAATATTTATATTTGTACATGTCTGATGTGGCTGTACTGTTACTTTTATTACTTTCCATATTTCCAAAGCTCAATTTACTTTTGTAATGGTTATGTCTCAGTTATTTGGATGTTACAGTACAGTGATATATCTAAATGAGCATATTACCCATTTTCTGGTAGAACAATGATTTGAATACAGGTCAACAATAGCAGTAGTATTCTTTGGAACAATAGATTACAGTAGAGAGGATTATATCACTTAAGCCCTGACGCACCAAAAAAACACTGTAACCTACAAACGACTATCTACCCAGACAGGAAATTAACAACAGTCGTCTCATTAAAGTCAATGCCTGACATGTAACTACTCCAAGTTTTCAGGTTAATGCCTGTATTTATTTGTCTTTGAGTCACATATCTCTACAGATATTGGTGTACAAGTGAGGGTTTCTCCACTGGCATGTGCATGAAACCAGAGATTGTTTAGATCTCCTCCTCTGCAGACATTTTCTTTGTCCTTCTCATAAAGTACATGTAAACATATTACATTGTATGACCAGGTTATGGACCAAAGTCAGCCACACAAATATATCTCAACAACTATTTCACAGAGGTTATCAGGTAACCCTATTCTCATGTAATCAAACAAGGTTTGAATGATTAGTGGCAGATAAGCATATTTCTGTAAAGATGCAGTATGTACTAATTTATATTCAAATGTAGTTGTCCAAATTGATAACAGTACCAAAACTCTTTATATAGGATGAGATCATGATGAGATTGATCCACAATGTATTGTGCATACCATAAGGCTGATTGCGACACCAGATTTTAGTATCAAGACAATACACCCCCCCCCCCCCCCCCCCTCCAATGCTCTGCGGTATCAAAACATGCACAGCATTCCAAGATGCCAATCTCATTGAAACAAATAATTTCCCAATTTTGTAACATCCTGCCTGTACTCAGAGGGCTATGCCGAAAGAGGCCAAGCTTTGTGCTTGTTTACATGCTCTCTTATTGGCCATTCTCCCAGCCTTGTCTGAACAGCTCAACAAGACAACACTACAATTCTTCTTTAATTAGTTGGTCCGATCCTTGAGATTATTTGTCTATCCTCAGGGGGAATCACAAACAAACAAACTCTTCATTTCCATGACTTTGCAGCATTTCCCAGCAGCTCTTACTTTAGCATTGATAATAATCAAGGACCTCGGACTAGCAGAGCGACAGGCAGTTGGGGATCTACCAACCAAATATGATATACTGTACAACAGACAGCAGCACAACTTAACCTATTCCCACAAAGTAGAGGATGTCCCAGTCTGTATTGGCCTGCTCCTTGTACAAGTAATAAATCAAAATTCCGCTGTCCCTGCTACAAAATGTGTTGTAAAATAACCTTGTATAGCCAGCCACTTTACACTTTCATATTTACGTTGGTATAGAGATAGTAAAAGATTAAAATAACTTTATGCACTGCATGACACATTACTGTAAATTGGAATTTTAATGGTGTTTTTTACATCAGATTTTAGTAGAACTGCTGCAGATATACATACTCCCTTCCTGTCCCCCCTTTCCTTGCTCCCTTTTCTCTTTAATATAGCTCTCATTCTCTCTCCGTGTCTCTCCTCTCTCTCAGGCAGCCTGCTTCACCCTGGAACTCGATTGTGTTTAGCTTGGAGGGCATTCAAGAGAATTGTGTATCCCTGCCATTACTCAGTCTGCTCCTGTAGAATGTCAGTCTCAGACCACTCAGGCATGGGGAGCATCTTCATTCCTTCAGCTCAGCCCGGCTTGACCTGGCTCGGCCCAGCCTGGCTTGGCCTTGTAGCTCAACTTAGCTTAGCTCAGGCCAGCTCAACTCAGCAGGGTTCCCTTCCTAAGATACAACCATTGTTGGATCCTACATCTCCCATACAGTGCATTTGTCAATGACCAAGGAAAGAGTAAGGGCAACGGAGCAGGGCTCTCTAAAATAAGAATTACCCATTCTGAGATTAAGCAGATGTATTCAAACATGACCGCCATTTCATGTTTCAATAAGCATATAGAGACGGAATAGAGCGACAAAGGAAAATAGGGCAGAAGGAGTTAAACAAACTGCTGTTTCAGTTTAATGCTTGGCTACTTTTTCTCTCTGCTGGCAGAACTGTGACTAATGACTATAGCAGAACGCTGGTGCCCAGAGAACGGCAAAAAGGAAACCCAGTGGCCGCATGACAAACGAGTTGCACTATGGTTAATGATGAAGGTACAAAAACCCCACGTGAAATAACTAAATATCACTATGTAACAATAGCCGTGGAAGTACAAAACTGACAAAGCCTTGATCCTGACTAATATCAGACTGCAGGCCCAATACTGACAAATAACCATGGTTGAATGGTACAGTCATCAACCTCCTTCATTGGCTCATTCGCTGGGCTGGAACGTATGGAGCATTACTCAGTTACTGTCCAGCATCCATCTCAAACCAGAATCGTTCTCGTTGGTTTAGCATATATGCTCAGGCTGCATGTTTTAAAATGAACACATCGTAAACAGGCGGACTTACCACGAGGTCAAAACAATAAACCTTGAAATCGGTGGCGCACTGATATTTGATGCAAGCAAGCTAGAGGTCAAGTCAAATCTTGTCTGAATATGCATTGCTTTATTTGATTTATGTTCAATGTCACTTCTTTAATTACCCTCTGACTTAATGAGGGTCACATCAACTGTGTTCTGTGTAAAACAAGCTTGGGAAGTAATGGAAAGTATGGAAAGTTGTAGCTAGTTGCTTTGCACACCTAGGTTGTAATATGCTGTAATGGCATATATTGATGTAATGGTAATACACTCACATAACCGTTATCTTTTTGTTGCAAAATATATGCATATAAACATGAGCCTGAAGGAACCTAAATGAAGAAAATAAATGACTGGGGACTGTATTTAAAACTGTGAATAGAACATGTATATAACAGATGTTCAACTGCCAACCACTTTTGACATCAAAGTCTATTGAACATTACTATATCTCAACCTATGGTAGACTGGTTTTCAATGGGTAAGTTTGATTGAGTCATGGGAACCTACATTTTAGGTTGCCTTTTCTTTTAAAAAGTCAAGGAAAAGTTTAAAAAATATTATTAAGAACTGTAAGAATAACGGCAAACAATATGGACACATTTATGGTTAACAACAAATTGTGTGTGGAAATACTCATGATGTTACATTTCTAACACTGTGATGTACATCTAGTGTTGCATGTACATCTAGTGTTACATGTGATGTACATCTAGTGTTACATGTACATCTAGGGACACATGTGTAATTACTGTAATTACTGTAATGATATATGGCAGATATCCATTATTGATTACATGTAACACATTGCAAAACCTGTTGAGGCCTCAGTGGAAAGAAATCTGTTTCTGCATCACTGCCTCAGGACACAGACAACAAGCTGTCTGGCCAAAAACAATGGGGACACCACATCATAATCACAAAGCATTATCTATTGTATGGGGAGTGTGTGTGTGTGTGTGTGTGTGTGTGTGTGTGTGTGTGTGTGTGTGTGTGTGTGTGTGTGTGTGTGTCATTTACAATCATGTGTCGTAGGCCTGTATACATTTGTACACTGTTTCTGTGTATGTGAGAGAGACAACAATTAAGTAGGCTGGGTTAATCAGATGTACTGGACCCAGGGCTTGGTTTAATGGCATCAGCCTGCGCAAACCTTGACAGGACCCCTGCTGAACACTCACCATATAAATAAAACCATATTAACCTAATGGGATGTGGTGAGGAATAGGCATACCAATGCGAGATAGTGGGGACTGCTGCAATTATGATGTCATGTTCCTTGTGGTGAATGCTGCCCCTAGCCGTAGCGATCACATCGGTGCTCAGCAGAGCGAGACTCTGGCTGACAGAGGAAAATTGAACCACCCTGTCTGCCGCCTGCTGCTGCAAGTCAATGAGGTTGCCATGAGGCTTAGAGAATAATATTTTCTGTGGAGAAATATGTGCAAAGCAAAAGGCTTATTTCTTCAGCAAATGGAATGGTAATGATAGTGAATTAGCAATTGTATGTTTGTCCTTTTCAAATGGCAAAATAAAATAGGGTTTGAAAGAAAGAAAGAAAGAAAGAAAAAAGAAAGAAAGAAAGAAGCTGTCAGAACTGTCCTGCCAGATAGGGTCCAGTTCTTAGACAGGGTGGGCAGGCTGACTGATGTCAGTAAGTCTGCTTGGACTGTCACTCAAAAGTCCTGATGAACCTATAATGGTAACATGGCAAGCCATTTAACCAATTGTGTTGAGAAGTTCAGACGAGCTAGTGAAATGATGGAAGTCTTGTCAATCACCTCAGCCATCACACACACATCACAATATCCTTTAGAGATCTCAGATCCTATACTGTCATTGTAGAAGAGCAGTTCCATTGATTAAAGGAGTAAATCCATGCACCACCCCAACCGAGACCCTGGGACGTGAAAGAGCCTCCTATTGTCTTTCAGCAAATCCCATTTGGATTGAATGAGGGCCTGTCCTAGAAATGAACCTTAATCCTTCGAACTGAAAGGGTGCCCAAATGTTCACCCATCACGCCCCGCTCTGCTCCACTGCCCTGATCTGGCAGATTAGGCCTTGATGCAGGGGCCTTGTGTGTGTCTATGTATGTGTTCTGTGGGGGCCCAACGAGCAGTGACCACATGGTGTCACAGAGATGTACTCCAGTGGTAGGCCTTTATGGTGTTTGTGTGTTTGCCAGAGTTGGTTTTAACATATGACACTTGGCCCACAATGTCTAAATCATATTCAAATGGAAATAATACAATGAACTCTCGAGCAGGAAGCTATAAGGGGAAATACATTTGGGATGTGAGATTCAAATTTGTGATTAAGTGGAGTGCAATGGCACATTTTCACATTTCACTGTGAATTTGTGTGCGCGTGTGTGCGTGTGTGTGTGTGTGTGTGTATGTGTGTGTGTGTGTGTGTGTGTGTGTGTGCATGTGTGTGTGTATGTGTGTATGAGAGAATATATCTTTTTTACTAATTTTAAAGAAGGCTGAAGTCTAAGAGAACTACAGTATGTGTGAATTGTGAGTTTATTTATGGGTGAGAGAAAGAGAGGTCTTTGGGGTTGTTTAGCTGGCTTGGAGCCTGCTCTCCCTTTACAGTGAGCTTGACGTCCCTCCAAGGACCTCAGCAAGGTCATTGTTACTTTAAGCTTAGAATACATGGCTGCACAGCTTCACTCATCCACCCTCCTCACATCTTCATCCCCCCATCCCGCTCCCCAAAAGTCCACATTTCCACACTGCTTTCACTCCCACCCGCCCATTTCACCTTCAGTGGTCCTCCTCTACTGTCTGTCCTTCTCCTGAGATATACTGAAAATGACCCAAACACCATAGACACACACAGACACACACAAACCCACACAAGCCATTTATTCTGATTACCACACAAACACTCACACACACGCAGGCACGCACTCACGCACGCACACACACACACACACACACACACACACACACACACACACACACACACACACACACACACACACACACACACACACACACACACACACATGCACACATGAACTCAGCACATAAAATCATGCCTTTCACAATCTATTCCATTTTCCTGTAAAAGGGTATTGAACCACAGGGAGTGTTTTATTGTAGGGTGGACTACAGGTCAATCGCTTGGGATTGATTATGGACTGTTGTTATCATAAAACCAATAATCTTTCTGTGGTTGTGTGTCTGGACAATTCACCACTAGCCCATAGTTCTTGGTGATTGGGCTGGATGCACAGTCATTATTACTTAAATTCAGTAATCTCCATAGATTTTTAAATAAACTTAATCAACTACGGTGTGAGCAAGACATTACCATTAGCAATTACACAGCAGGAAAGTTGCAGTTGTAGATTCAAAATGAAAGTTAAATTAAAATGAAGCATGGTCTAGTGACTTAGATAATTAAACAGAAAACAGTAAGAGACAGCATTGGCGTAAATACTGAGTCATTAATTAAAATGCTAACGAAGACAGACTGAGTAGTGTAAGCTGGTCTGTTATACTTTGATTTACTGATAACTCCTTTAACTTTGTAGTAAATGTGAGAAAATGTACTTCCAAAACTAACAGTATTTCATTGATTTTAGCTCTAAAAGTGATTTCTAACTAAATGAAAGGTTGCCTAAATGAAAGGTATTTGTAAATATGAAAAATTCTGGATCACAAGGATGATAAAAAAAGAGATTGTTCTTTTCCTTGTACTATAGTTTATGAGTTTCTGTGTGGCATACTGCAGATACAATATTGATTAGAAAATACCTTGTTTAACCCACTAGGATGATTAATCAGCTTGTATGTGAGAATCAGCTAATGGGTTAATCTATAATCATTTGCAATCCTATGGATGACTGACTCTTTTATAGGGGCAGACGGTGGATAGATCCCTGCTAGGCAGGAATGATCAAGGTACAATACATTACATCACAAGAATAACCCTAGCTAACTAACAAACCGTTAAGTACAGTGGATCTCTTTCCAATAGAATTCTGACTGTGCATTGCTTTGCACAAAACTCATTGGCATTGACAAAAATGTACTCGTCCGAGATAAAAACTATTAACTAATTTAATTAATATAGCCTACTCACTTCAGTTATTACATTTTCTATCTTTTTCACACAGACTTACAAATACAATATATATATATATATATATATATATATATATATATATATATATATATATATATATATATATATATATATATATATATATAAAATGATGTACTCTATATGTACAGCATATCAGTATATAAATGCCATGTATAGCGAGGTAGGGGGAGGTTGTTTCTCTCGGTTGGGATGACAACCGCAAATACGAAATGAGAACATCCATCTCTATTTACCGCTATGGCAACATCTATGTTGACCCTGACTCTCTGGAGAGACTGTAATTTAAGCTCGATAGCCTTTTTTTGTTCTATTCTAACAGTGATCCCCACCATTCTCCAATGCTCCTCTTCCTCCCTAACATCCTCTCCTCATCTCTCATCTGTTACCTCCACACCTCGCTAATACTTATCACAACCTAGCTCTACTCACTTCTCCACTAGGTCTCCTCTCCCCCAGCACTCCCCCACCACAGCTTGCTGTAGGGTGGTCCTGGTTTCATCTGAAAACTGTGAAATGTTGTTAGGTTGGATCATGGGATTAAACACTTAACCTTATCAGCCAGCTCTTTTTTTCTGGCTGCATTAAACACAGCCATTAGCCAAATGAGAATTCCCAAAGGCTTTGTACACAGGAATAGCTAGCTAATACACATAGGAATTAGCATTGGCACAAGGCAAGGCTGTACTAGACAGAGCTGTAAGTGTTGACATCTGGGGTTTAAATATGAATAGGATGGAATGCAAACATTTAAACAATGTCACTGAAGTGCTTTTTGGCGAGTAATGTCTATGTATGTAAGGCCTTCTAACTCCATATATGAGAATGGTTGACTTACTATTGTAAGCGGAAGATTTACCCAAGTCAGTTGCAGCAGCTGCCAGTGACGGCCTGCTCTCCTATAGATAGCAATGTAATTGATCATGAGCGAACACTTAGCTATGGCTAACAGTAACCCAGTCTGTTTGGGGCGGAGAGAGTAAGAAACTCACTTTTTCCTCCACTCAACTTATTACCCTGCTAAGATATTTTTAAACGAAATACACAGTAAACACATTTGCAAAATGTCACTGGGCTAAATTGTCCAAAGTCCATAACGTCACAGTAACTAGTCCTAGAAAAAAGATACAAAACCACAGTAAAATCTTTGGTAAACTCCCATCAGAACATTTATTTAGTTGTGTTGCAATGTTGATTGAAACTGTTTTAAAGTGTATCTTGTCTGTAGGTGACCCAAACATTGTGAGGATGCATAGCCAATTGACACGACAGTGAGGTAAGAAATTGTGAAGTACTTTTAAAGACACCGTTTGTGTCTTCTGCTATGATAACTTGACACTGTGAGGGAGTGAGAGCTATTCATCTGACAAAAGCATGTGCTTTTGATAAGGTCCAAATGAAGAAATGTAATTAAGATAATAATCTTCTTCAGATGACTATGACTAGGAAGGACAAACAGTTGGACACAAAGTCACTGATATAAATATTACTACAATTGAGAATGCCATAATGTTCAAAATGAAGCACATGTTCATGAAACATGACTAATCCCATGTTATTGAAATGGTATTATACCCAAAGACAATTAGAGCCCAACATTTTACTTTACCTATGTAGCTGATCTTCAGATTAAATGTAAAATAATTTCACACTAAATGAGTCTCAAGCCTGAAAACCGTCTCAAGTTGTTTATTTGATCTTAAACCAATAAACCTACTGTTTTCCCAGTGTGGGCCATCCTGTGTCTTGACTGCAATGTGAGAAGGCGTTACACCTAATAGGTTCCACATCGACACCACAGTTGACTATAATTCATTTAGAGGAAGATTTAGTGAGATAACCTAAATGTGCTACGTTGTCTTGGGATATAGTGTCAGCATTCCAACATGCTGTGTGAATTTAGGGTGTCAAAACATTAATTTACACAAACCACAAAAAACACAGAGCTAACTTTTTAGAGTTAGAGAAAAGGGAAAAGGGGAAAGGGGAAAGGGAGATTGTTGTGGTGAGCTGTGTCATTGCAAACACACTTACACAAACAAATACTTCTATTAAGAGTGGGCGCTGAAAAATGTTTTGTGTATTTGTTGCCTAACTTTCAGTAGACTTTCAGAGGAGAGGGGAGAGAGACACAAATGGAGCTGCTACATAAACATGTAGAGTTGGTCAATGTTAAATACTCATTAGCTTTGACAACAGTGCAAGACACTTTTTTTTAGAAACCATTAATTATCCAGCGGTGGTAAACCATAATCAGCATTAAGCCAACTATTATTTTTGGTTGTCACTCATTTAGTGAGAAGATTTACCGGATTTAAACAGCTTTAGTTCCAGTCAGGCCGCCAGCAGTAATTTATGTGAGTATTCATGACAAACAGACCACCATCTCAACATCTAGACTTATTATATAATTATGACTCATTGGTTTTGAAGCTTTGAGTTTTACGGTTGTGCAAATGATTGGTATCAAAGTCAATATCTTGTCAACTGAGCAGCAATGGGATACTAAGAAAAAATCAATTTTTAAGTACAAACCTTTATTTTGAAGTTGAATTCTATGGGAAAGTCTTTGCTGTATCTGACACACAAGCCATCTGGATATTCTCATCCAGTCACATTCTCATGTTGAATGGTTAGCAAAACAGGAGATTGACAGCCCACATTGAGTCTGCTCTGCCTTAAAATGGTACAATAGCTTCTGCTTCCACACAAAGAGCTATTTGTCTGAAGTTCAACAGTCTCCAGCAGTTTGGTCAGTGATGGACAAAAAAGAGGGGAGCTGCCTCTCGCTGTGTCTCCCTGTCTTCCTTTCTCTTGGAAATTCAGAGAGGTCTACAATGACAAAATACATGTCACTTGTTGGATGAGTGTGTGAGCAGGAGTCTGGCTGTGAGACAGCAGTCTAACTCCAACCTAGGTCAATCAACGAAACAGAAGAAGAAGTCAAGATTCAAAGAACTGTCTGGAGGAAAGAAATCTCTGAATTGTCAAACAAAATTAAATATTTGGGATGTGTTTTGACCTGTGTAAGCCTGATTGTTTTGCGCTCGTTTATTTGTGCATGCTGTGCTCCAATAATTATGCGGCAATGAAAGTGAAATGTCCTGACAAATAGATTGAACTCATAATTTTAAGTCACAACTCCATCATTTAATTTGAAAGCTGTTGTTTCAATCCAATTCCCACAAGCCCCGATACATAGGGAAAGGGTAATCAGCAGTTGTGAAGAATGAAAACATATCTTTGAAGCGTGTACTCTGACAGGCTGGGAGTGAAGGCTTGCAGCTGCCATGGGTGCAAACACAAAACTGGCATCCGATAAGATCTCCTCAGATGAATGAGAAGCAGACCTCCAAGGCCCAGATGAAGAGAATAAGAGGAAAGGAATCTAAGGAGGAAAACACTGCTGCTTGCCACAGCAATAATGCAGAGCTTAAAGACAAATAAGGATTTGAAAAACCATCCTCATTTTGATATTGCAAATAACTGAGTCTGATGAGGGAAGTGTGCACATTACTTCGATAGTTGTGTGGCTAAAATCATTTAAGTAAAACTGTGATCAGGGTGTGTTCCTGGACAATTTGAATCAGTGATCTAAATCTAACAAAATGTATTCTCTGTAGGAACAGAAAAAGGAGTTGTAGCACACTGGATGCTAGGTCTCATATGCAGTCCTCATCATCATGTTTATGCTAAACTCTAAGGTATTTAAAAAGCTTCCAGCCATGCTTATATCAAATACATACAGCCATACTTGCATTTAAGCAAAAAAAAAAAAGCATTTAGTTTTCGGCTGACCAAGTGGAACTAATGCTGTTTCCCAAAGGAGAGGGACATTTTGTCTCACTTCATTGAGTTGCCTTCGGCCCATATGACACCCCGCGTAGGAACAGAACCAACACATGAATGCTAATTATTCTTATATGCACACGTAACACATGGCCAAAACGTCCACATATGTGATATATGCTAAAGAAAAAATATTAGATACTTCATTTTTTAATAGCTTGCTAAATTAATAAAGCTTTAAGATGGACAATTAAGCATTGGCAATAAGAAAGATACATAAAGGTTAACAATTGCTTGCAACCTGGTTGCTTAGCTGCAGTGGACATTACATGGGGAGTGAATGGTTGGGTGGATGAGGAGGCTGAGCATGTTAAAGAAACGGTTGACTTCTATGTTACTCTACCGTGGTTCACATAGCTCACAGACAGGAAAGAACTCTATGATAGAGAATGTGGCAAGTAGTGCTCTGGGCCACAGAAGGAAAGTGGGTTCCACATCATTTGGCTTCATGTTGCCTTCCTGCACTATACCTAACAAATACAGATACTCATCTTTCTTACTTTCTCTCCCTCTCTCTCCCTACCACACAGATACACACACACACACACACACACACACACACACACACACAATTATACACACACAGTCTTTATGAGATGTCAAGGTTAACAAGGTAAATGGTGCCAGATAGTCTACTGCTGCGTCCACTATTACCTGATTGGACTGTAGAAGGGAGACTAAGGGAGATCAGTGGGCTGATAAGAAGCTCCGTCTGTCTGGGACTATTGTTGACTGGTCAATAGAGGATCTCAATGGCCTGGAGACAAGCGGAGGTCGAGGTCAAGGCTAGGTACTGCGCACTCGTCCAGGCCCGCTGAAGAATCTGATGGTGAGAGTGAAAGTTGGCACGAAGAATGAAATGGATAACACCTGTTTTTTTATGAGAGATCTATATCGCCAGTGGAAATGAAAAATATCTGGGAGTGGACTATGAAGCAATATGATTATCCTGATAGTAGGGGATCACTAAAATAACCCCTGCAATATGATAATCTTACTTCCATCCCAAACCAGCGGTGGAGATACCCATTGTGTTAGGTCAGGTCTTACAGTAAGATTTCAACAGCTGGTTTCAAATAGCTTAGTAATACATTTGTCCTCTCTTTTAGTCCTGTCCGTGTTTATATGGAAACAACAATTGTATGTCAAACAGACTTAGCATCATATTACAATTGAAGTATTTCACAAACCAACGCTAGAAAAGGACAAAGATTTGAAGGTGGGGACAAGAGAGAAACCCTGGGGTATTAGATTAGACCAGGCATCAAATAGAGGTTTGAAGACTCACTGCTGGGGGAATTTGGCCATGCTACAAAGGAGAAAGCATGGGGGTAGTCATACTCTCTCTTCTGAGTTTTAATAAAAGTCAAAAAAGAGTTGGCCTGAGAAAAGTAAATCTTAATTTTTTAATGTACTTTTTTTTTATGGAAAACCATCAGGGGAAGTCTGAGTTTATAATAAAATATCAGAACATGAATATACTTTATTACTCTAAATTGAGTTTAACACTTGTGAACTTTAGAGTTAGGAATGTGATATATTTAAATCGTCTCGTATCCAAACGACCACATTACAAATCCCAAATGTTCACTCCACAACTACCATATTTATGTAATGCTATAAAGACACAATGAAAAGAAACCAGTCATTCATTAAGGGTATGGGTGCAGAGGAATGGGGAGATAAAAAAGGTAAAGATGAAGTAAAATAGAAAGAAAAAGAAAAGTTTGAGCACAGCCGACCAGTGTCTGCTCCTCTTCGTGTCTCCTCCTGAGCTCCAGATAAACATCAGGCTCCTCTCCCTTCACGGACGCTCTCCTGCCAGCTGCCGACTGCACAAAGCACGGGAGAGGAGGAATGTGTGTGGGAAGCCATATCGCACAGAATGACATTATCAACCAAACGTTCTGGAACAATTAAGAAGGTATCTGCCATACACACCTCGTTGACCCTACAAATCATGCTCGGCCCTCAGCCTCCTCCCTGGCGGCATCTGTACGCTGGAAGGTTATGGCCGGCCTCCTACCCATTTTGTTCTGTCTTCATGTCAGAATCACACCCTCCTGTAACTTCAATCTAGCCAGCTGTCGTGAGATATAATAAACACACACACCATGACTTATATTCTGGGTGAAATAAACCTCTCTAAATCGCTGACTGACTGGGTCAACATGTCTGATAGATGCTGTTGTTGTTTTATTTCGGGAGCTGGCTGTCATGATACCAACCAGATCATCGGAAAAGGAGTGATGGAGAAAGGATAAGGGGAAGGGGGAGGGGTGGTGGTTTCTTATTCAAAGGCTGCTATGGTTTCAGGAGAGAGTGGAGCAGTACAAACCTGTATTAACAGACCTAGTTTAAGTAGACCGCATAAACAAATCCTACGTTTACATTTTATGTGCATTTTACTTTTGTTGGTTCCCCGCAGACTTCCAGACCAGCCTCCTCCTGGTAATACATACAGCAGAGAAAGCTTGGGAGACTAGGTCTGGTTCATCTATTCTTCACAGGCAATAGCATGGCATGGGAGGACAGAGGAAGGACTAGACCTCTATATATCTCATCATTGACTCAAAAGGCTCTACTCCACTCTGGAATCTTTGTTTGCCTTTGTAGCAGGGTCTATACACACAGTATGATGTATGGGCCCCAGTAATATACAGTATATCAGGATTATTTCATGCTGGTCCCATTCTTTGTCTAAGTCAGTGCAATAAAAGATACCCATGTGTTAAATAAGGATTGGATTATGATAGTGATCCAAGGATGTAACGTAAAAACAAACAATGCAACGCATGTTTCCTGTCTCATTTCTATTTCCTGCCTCATTTGTCATAGACTCACAATGGTGGAAAGATTACAAAATCTCTAAGATGGATTTTTGACCAAACCGTGGTTATCAAAACCAGCTCAATTGCCATCAGGAAATAGAAATGTACTGGTTAAGGCATAAAACGGATTTCATCTCAAATATTCCGTGACCTCTGACCTCCCTAGCCCACAGAGGGAGGACCACAGCAGCCTATGTCCCAGACCAGGGGCCACTTTCTATTGGATAGACATCAATCAGTGGCAGGGAGGCATAAGAGGAGGTCAAGAGTTGAGGCCATCAACCGTTAGGATAGACCTCAGGGCGTCGTGAATTAAAATGGAGAGAGCCAGTTGGAGTATCAGGTCAAATCTGCTTATTACTGTTTGCCGATTATTCACATGTCAGTGTGCATGAATGCACGCACACACACACACGCACACATACACACAGAAAGAAACACCGTAACACACAGTTGACCTTTCATTGTGTGACAACAAGCATGCATATTTCAGTGGTCCTGCATAGAGAGAGAGAGAGTGTGTGTGTGTGTGTGTGTGTGTGTGTGTGTGTGTGTGTGTGTGTGTGTGTGTGTGTGTGTGTGTGTGTGTGTGTTGGTGCGTATGGGTGTAGGACGGGCAGAGGGTGCATTGTGTGCTGCTCCAAGCTGTGGGAGAGATGCTATCGGAGTCTCCCTCTGCTGCAGTCATTTGTCTCCCAGGCAGGTTGGCTCGCTGCAGTGCTCTGATATAGTGATAAACTGATACAGATACATAGCCAGCCACTCCCTCCTCTCCTGCTGCTCAGCATCTCAGTACCTGGGCTACCCTGCACACCAGGACAGAAACCAAGGACACCACAGAAAGACCGCAAAGACCCAGCAACATTGAAATATACTTATACTGCAATACTTAGCTGCAAAGGCAGGACGTCAACACGGCAGAGCGCACAGAGAATAGAATGAAATTCAATTAGGAAATGAAAATTCTAAAGAACACAGTACACAAAGATGGATGTTATAAATAACAATGTCAATGAGGCATTGAACACTTGCACGCTTATCTTCTAGAAGAGGAACCAAGAATACATGCTTGAGGGAACGGCAATCAATGACTTGACGCATATAAACAGTCTTGATTTACGTCCAAGTTTATTGGGTGTACATAACAGAGTGGGGAGGGAGATGAGAGAGGGAACGGAGGAGAGAGGGATTAGAGAAAAGACAGGGCAGAGGTGCAGAGAGAGGGAGTGGTAGAGGTCATCGTGACGGACAGACAGTCAGCGAGACCAGGAGCTGGAGGAGCAGACCAGGGAGACAGCGGGCAACGAAGGAGGACTCAGAGAGGCAGAGGGCAGCCCGCAGTTACCCCAGCAAGACCGCTATTGATTAAGGGGGGCTCTGCGGTGACACACACAGACAACCTCCCCCTGGAGGGAAGGAAGCGGTGGAGAATGAGAGATAATTAAAGGGATGAAGGCTGTGTGTGTGGTGTAGGGGAGGTAGAGAGGTGGTTACACAAAGGGGAACGAGAGAGGTGGGAGGAAAGAGAAAAGGAGGAGGTGAGAGATGATACCACAGAGAGCCTGCAGAACCAATACGCATAAACACGCATGTAACATATATAACCATTTTAGTAAAGAAAATGTTGGGGCTGCCAACACTGTGAACTACTTATATATCAACTATGAATTAAATATGATGTAAACATATTGAAGGAATACTACATGCCACAGACTGTCTTGCCAGTGTGCCACAGCCATTTATTTTTCCATGTGCTCATGATGTTCACTGGAGACTTTCTTAACACCTATGGAAAACGGTGTTACTCTGGGGAGCAAGGAGAAGAGAGTAGGATGAATCGCATATGTCAATGATTTGTCAGTGTCTGTGTGTGTATGTGTGTGTGTGTGTATGTGTGTCTGTGTATGTGTGTGTGTCTGTGTGCACGTCGACGAGTGTGAATGTGTGTGTCTCTCTAAGTGTAACTATATACATGTATGTGTGTATGTATATATGTGTGTGTGTGTGTGTGTGTGTGTGTGTGTGTGTGTGTGTGTGTGTGCGCGCTCGCACCTGTCCACGCCTGCATCTGTGTATGTGTGTTTGGTGTGTGTGGGTGCAAGAGAAACTGCTTTGTCAGGGTACAGAGGCTCAGGAGGAAAGGTTAGCGCGAGGGGTTAAGTTGAGGCTGCCAAGATAGCAGTGTAGACAGTACAGAATATGTACTGTGCATGCTGTATTCTGAAGATAAAGAGAACATTTCTGAAAATGCAATGACTCCAAAGTACTCCCAGCGAATCTCAAGGCCGTCTTTATCCATCAAGTTAAGATCACTTTAAGTTAAGATGCCTCCTTGGACGAAAGGTAAACAATACACTGTGCTTTTCACCGGGACTATAGAGTCTTTATCAGATAGCACTAGAGTAAGTCTGTGGAGGTATTCAGGACACAGAGACTGAGACAGAGCAGACACAAGATAAGGAAAACATATTTGGCTTCACATGGATCCAAAATTACAGTGCAAGGAATAGGAACAGGGATATTTTAATGTGACATACAACTTAGCAACTCGAGCGTGACATTGTTCAATGTATTCAGTAACTCTTTTGGGACGACAGTGGCGATGTCGTGCACAGACCTTAAAATATGTAATTTATGATAGTTTTGATTGTATATTTTTTCATCTGTTTGGTCTAACAATAGACGCAGACTAAAGCCCAGACATTATCTGTAAAGGCTGATGTCTCTGGGAAACCTGTTTTTTGAAAACAGGTCAGCTTGAGCTCTTTTTTATTTACTGTAGCCGGGTAACCTAAATTATGTGTATAAGCAAAACGATGCTCTTCTCTATTGCGTTCTCTTCCAAATCCTGACCTTATCATCATAGACTTTTGTTTACAATGGCTTGAACAGAACAATTTAAACCAACCAACACAATTCCACCCCATTTTATTATAAATATAAGTGATTTTGCGGTTAGTGTACTGTCAAATTTACAGGCATTTCAAATCTCTAAATCTAAACTCCCTAAGACCACCGATGGGGAGAGTACAGCTGACCTAAGGAGGAAAAATGGGAGAATAAGAGGCAATATTTCTTCCTTGGCATATGATGTCTTCTAGCACACAATATTTACTGGCCTTTGTGGTAGGCCAAAGATAAAGAAACAGAGAGAGAGAGAGAGAGAGAGAGAGAGACGCAGAGAAAGAATGAGAAACATTGAGAGGGACTGACAAAGGGGAGACAGAAGATGGGAGAGTGGGCCCACCCTGGCTACAGAGTAAACAAACATTCCCCTGAGAGCGGGCTGTTTCGATAAACTGTGTGATTGGCTCAGGTGCTGTGGAGCTGCTCCGACCCTGCCTGTGAAAAGACAGGCTGGGGCGAGGAAGATTTTCCACAGAGGGACCCTCTTACAAACACACCAGTAAACCGAGATGTAGAGATAAATTTACATAAATATGTGCACTCACACTGTACCCCTCTCTCTCTCTCTCTCTCTCTCTCTCTCTCTCTCTCTCTCTCTCTCTCTCTCTCTCTCTCTCTCTCTCTCTCTCTCTCTCTCTCTCTCAATCTCTCTCTCTCTCTCTCTCTCTCTCCTTAGATAGATTTTATTTATTTTATGGCGAGAATAAGTGTGTGTGTGTGTTTGTGTGTGTGTGTGTGTGTGTGTGTGTCCATCTTTGCACGTGTGTCACTGTTTGTGTGTGCTTCAGTTGGGGTGGGAGCTGAAAGTGGCATTCTGCTCTGAGGGGATGACAGGAGAGGCAGCTGTCTGGAGCAAGGCAGCTCCCCTAGCGGGCCAGGGCCGTTTAGAGGGAGAGCACAACACTTTTACAGCCAGAGGAGGGGCTCTGTCACTCTGCTTTCATGTCCTCCTGTGGGGGGTATATAACTTGTGCGGTGTGTCATTCCCTTGTCTGTCTTTCTCACATAGACATGGGCAAAAGGAAACACTGTAGGATGTGTGTTTTCACACCAAATCTATCTGTGAACCTGTGGAGTGTTCTTTGCTGTGAAAGGTGAACAATCGGATGAGGATCCCCATTACTTCCACGGCCCTGAACAAGGTTATTTGTATTTCTTCAAACCGGAAAAGTTGTTAGTAGATGTATTCACCTGAAAATGCACAGACTAGCCCTAAGACAAAGTCAACGTCTTGTATTGCTGTTTTGGAACATGCATGCACTTGTATGCAAGCACAGAAACAAATACACACACACACACACACACACACACACACACGTGGACACACGGTCTCACAAAAATAGAAAAAACTGCCCGGCAGCCTATTGGGTGTGTCAGCTGTGTAGGTTAGGTGAAAAGACGGCAGCCACCCTCCTCTCTAGTCTGTGAGTCCCTCTCAAGTCTTTTGCTCCAGGGCCAGCTGTGTAAATCCCTCACTGTCTCGCCCTCAGCCTATCTTCAACAACTATTGACTCAGTTGCATTTTTAGAAACACCGGTATTCCAGCAACTCCACAGTCCTCTCTTGGGTACATCTGAAGGCTCTTGTTGAGACTTTTAGCACACAATCAGCAGAGGAGGCCAGGCTCTCAACATCCCAGGAATAGACTGATAGGAGCACCGCGGGTCATTTCAAAACGGGGATTAGTGGGATTGACGGAAATAGCTTCAGGCGTCACGGAAGAAAATGAAATCATCCACTCTCCCTTGACCTCGGCTATGTCGTTTTTCCATCGAGACACACCCTCCCCCATTTATGGATCCTTAACCAATATACTTATATTGATTTTGAGGCAAAGAGAGCAAAGTGTGTGTGTGTGTGTGTGTGTGTGTGTGTGTGTGTGTGTGTGTGTGTGTGTGTGTGTGTGTGTGTGTGTGTGTGTGTGTGTTTGTGTGATAGCGAGAGTGAGAGAGGCACAGAAAAAAAGAAGATAGAGAGAGAACCCCACCCCCACACCTTAACACTCAAGTCAAAGAACAACAGAAAATGTCAGACCTATTACTTATTTTCATAAATAAACAGCGGGTCCTATTCAAACACCATACTATGGGCACCAAACTTACTTGATCTCTGCATTCACAGGAATACACAGGACACGCTGTTATCATATCCATTATGCCATAATCCAAGAAGAGCACTTTCGAAAAAAATATTTAGAAATGATTTGGGTTGAGAGCAGATGTCATTGGGGTTTTTAACACATAAGGATACATTCATTTGCAGATACTTACAGCTTCAACACTTGCATTAGCTTGATCCAGGTGTCCACGTGTCTAGCTGTGAGATTTTCATTTGTATTTGTAAAAAAATTATCCATGGACCAAAAAGGGACTGAATTTAAAATGGCAAGTAAAAGTAGAGAATCAAATGAGGTGTAATTGTTACAATCAACAGTCTGTCCCTATAAGTGGGATCTTCAAATAGAAGCGGTGACATGGGGCTCATTGTGTGATCAATCAGAGACTGGGGTTGAAGAGGGGGCACGAGAGGAGCAGAGGACCTCTCGCTGCTACCCCTGGTTGATGTCAAAGCAATGGAAGTGTGTGAGTGAGTTGTGTGTGTGTGCATGCATACGTGTGTGTGTGTGTGTGTGTGTGTGTGTGTGTGTGTATGTGTGTGTGTCGGAGGGGGCAGCAGAGAACAATTGGGAGCTCATTACCATGGCAAAGGTCCCTTCATTACCTCAGATCATTAGAGGTGGTGTCAGATGAAAGGAGGGCAAGATTGACTGGATAGGAGGGGGTCTCCATTTTCGAAGGCAGGGCGCTGATTGGAGAAGTTGGGGGGTGGGGGGGGGGTTAAAATGCCCAGAACACCTTATTTTTTACAACCAGTAATGCTACGATACACCGTACAGTGTACAGATTGTCTGAGAAAGGAGAGATGCCTGTCTAGCTGCCGGCCAGTGTACCATACCGTCCATCCTTTTCTCTTGTCCTTCCCTTCTCCCTGCAGCCGCAAAGTCATTATTATCCTCCAGAGGCTGTTTGAGGTTGGAAGCCCCCTGTCTCCAGGGACAGGGAGGAGCTGAGAAGGCTGAGGGTGGTTGAGAGGGGTGAGGGGGTGAGGTCAGCCAGAGCAAGGACAGGGTCAGTGGGGGTCCTATGCTTAGATTAGGGAAGGGGAGGGAGGGGGTGGGGTGGGGTGGGGTGGTGGGGGGGGCAGTCCTAGGAAAGAGGAAGACTCATAGAGGAAAAAGGGGGGAGAAAAGGGGTGAGATAAAGGGGGGTTGCTGTCAAGTGATGAAGCGTCCCTTTGAAGAGTTTGAGGTTGGAGGTTCCATTTGAGGTTCCTGCATCTGCACTGAGGGAGCTCCTTTGTCCAACCGAGGGGTTAGATCTCCAAAGAATGGTTCCCATTATCGAAGGACAATGGCGAGTTAAACTGCTCGGAAAGGGATCAATCCGTAAAGAATAGGACCCGTGGCCGCCAAAGCGAGTGAGACGAGGCCGACCAGAAAGACTCTAGTCAATAACACACCAATTAAACCATTTGCTTGTCAGCCATGCACGGTGGAAGATCAAAGCAAGGGCGGCGTGGCAGGATTATTATATTGTCTGGCAGTGTGGGTCTGCGTGTCGCTCACAAAGCAGTGGGATCCCGGAGAGAAGCAACACATGTTATTTAGGGATGAAGAAATGAGAGGTCCAGGGAGGCGGCCACAACAGATGACAAACCAGCATAATTGGAGAAAATGTAAAGCAGGCGCTTTGTTGTTTAGCATTGTGCATCCTCGAATGATTGGAATGATGGGAACAAACACGGTTGTGTGGGCGTACTAATAGATTCAATGGAATGGTCCAAACACAGACAGAAATAAAAGCAGATAATATGTATTTGTTTGCGTGGACCCACGTACATGTAAACGTACTGGCTATTGCTTACCAATCCCTTGTAGAGGAGCAGGTGCTTCAAGCTGTTGGTCAATACCCCCGTCTGCTGCAGTCCTGTTATACAAAACCACAAGGCTGTTGCGTTGTTATATAGGTGCTGGTGCAGACTGGGAATATTCATAATCGTACATCCTGTTTTCATTAACAAAAAGGATTGTTTCAAGACCCAATTGAAGAACCAAAAATGGGACAATATCTTAAAAAATATTTTACGTACAAACATTTTAAGTAGTAACACCATCAAAAAAGTACTGCTTCTTATTATTAAACATAAAGTGCAAGCTGTTACCCCCAAAACTAAACTGATTAATTCAATTGAAGTGTGCTGAGGTCTGATATCACTCTGCTGCTCAGAGGCCCTGGCTCCTGGCCTCTGCCTTTCCATACAGCAGCATTCCTTTCTATTCTGGAGCTTAGTCTCTCCCTGGCTTCTCTCCAGTTATCACACCCTGCTAGCCTGCTTGGCACGTATGGCCAATGTGATGTTTCCAACTAGGGACCTATGACGGTTTCATCTGCAGACTTCCAAATTGAACACATTGCATATTACGTTTATGTAGAGTTTAATTAATGGAATATGTGACTGTTGGGCAATCCTGAAGTGACGGCTGTAGCTGTCACTTCTCCAGCTTTGACGCCTAGCAGGCCACTTGGTATACCAACATCTGGCTCTCGGTGAAGTGAGGGAAGATAAGTGTGGTTCATCATCACTACGGAAACGTCTTCACAGGTTTTCACCAACTTTCTCCTCTGCACACATATAATCTATTAAGTACTGTACCGTAGGTGTTGGTTGTTTGGAGGCTGCAGGGGGACTTTGGGCTGTGCTGAGGCCCAGGAATGCTCACTATTTTGGGGATGTTTGTGATGAAAGCTAGGGCAGCAGGGCAGGTCCTGGCTCATGTCAGCACTTCTCTTGGAGTGATAATAAGAAACATGTCGGGTGTGAGACCTGCAGGCACCGCAGCACTGGCAATCTGTAGGAACATGTGTGTGTGTGTGTGTGTGTGTGTGTGTGTGTGTGAGAGAGAGAGTCTCTGTTGTGTCCACACACAAGCTAATTTACTTGCAGATGCATTTACAGTGTGTTTGTGTGTGACTGTGGTGCTGAATACTGCATGATGGCTCACCTCCCAACATCCATCTGACCAAGGTCTTTGTGAATTGAGGCTATCTTCTATATTTTGTAAGGACTTGCTATTGCTGTTGCCATGGCATCGCTAAAACACCACTCTCTCTCTATTTCACTGTCCCACAAACACAACATTGCACACGCTACCCATTGATAGGGTCTCTACACTGATTAAACAAACTATAATATGGAGTATGAAAAACGTTCAGTTGGAACTAGGCAATTCCCTAAATAAATTGGCCTTTTATTGAATTAAAACCAAATCTAAATCATTTATAAAGCCAGAAATAATAGCACCACTGTGAATATAAAGCTCTGAGGAGTAAATTGAGTCTATCTGCTGAATTAGAGTTCATTTTTCACCACAGTGGTAGACCTTGATTAGATTTTCTTCAAATTATTTTTCAAAACACGCTTTCAATTTTTACTCCTCTCCTCGAATTAAATGTGCATTAAGCAGGGTAAGAATGGCTGGGCCAGTGGATAACGTTTGCAGAACATTTGTGAATTACTCTTACAGTCATGATCCAACAGTTTGTATTGATTACCCTCTGGTTAGAACAAGCTCCAGGGATGTAGATGTAGAGAAATGAGTTCAGGGTATTGTTGATGCTTCAAAGGAGCCTCTGCGTCAGTTAACAACAAACCCAGTCTAGAAGATTGGCCTCGTTGTCTGGTTATCATTCTAATTGGCGTTCTATGCAGAAAAGCCAACCATACTGTCGAGTTCTGTGGTCAATTATCTCTGCCTTCAAGCTTTTGTCTCCCAGCTTCTGCTGAGGTCCAGAGGTCTTTTAAGTGCTCCATGCCGACACCTCTGCTTTCACGCACACAGCAAGCTCGGGAAGCACAGGGTGTCAAGACAAATATTATTACACTGGTGGGGTTACGAGAGCGAGAGAGAGAGAGAGAGAGAGCAAGAGAGAGAGAGCGAGAGAGTGGTAAAAGAAAGACTACTGAGGTAATGAGAACAGGGTGCCTAATTGCTTTACTTGGTCTGCAATTTGTCTTCAGTTTTTTTTTTCAAAGCTTGGAACAACCGAGGTGTGTGTGTGTGCGTGCGTGTGTGTGTGTGTGTGTGTGTGTGTGTGTGTGTGTGTGTGTGTGTGTGTGTTTGTGTATGCTTGTGTGCGTGTGTGTGTTTGAATGTGTAGGTGTTGCTCAATCATAGGCCTGAAAGCTGGGAATGTCACTTAAGAGGTGGTTGATAGGCACCATCTGTTCAATGGACGCCACTTCATTTGGTCAACCAGTCCCCCTGCCCGCCTTGCTCCCCGTTATTGATGAGGAATTATGACTAGTAAAGGCTATGAATAATACATTAAGGAGGAGGGCTCAGTGGGGGGGGTGTGGGTGGGGGTGCTCTTTTATGATGCCTCATATGTCTCCTCCACAGAGTAACACACCATCACCATTGTAGGAGGTACATAAGCGGTAGTGAGGGAGAATTTGGTCACACTTCCCAATACGCTTTTTTATGTCCTTGCAATAAAACTGTAATCACTGTAGTAACAACATCACATCTTGTTTCACGGTGGCTTAGTACTTCATTGGGACTTACAAGGCAATAAATGGTGCTGAATGAAGTGTAGATTCTGTGCCCATTTTTTTTGCAAATTAGAACAGGATGAGTGTGACAAAAAAAAACAGAAGGTTGAGTAAATTACTCAATGGCGTAACCTTTAGTTTTTACCCAAATCTATTTATTTAGTTATTCAGTGCCATTCCTATTAGTCCTGTAGTAGTGGCAGCAAGCTGGGCTCCATGTCATTAACTTCACAATCGGGCTTCCCCCTCAATCAGTTACAGTGACTGCTGCACCGATCCCAATGCCTCCCGCGTTTCCTCCATTACTCAGAAGCTAATTAGTCGGTTCAGACGTGAACCTGCTTATACTGCTAAACCGATGGCATGATCAATAGCCGTTCCTTGATTTCTTTATAAACAAAATGTATTTTTTGTTAACTTTGTTTATGGTATTTTTTTATACACAAATTGACAGTAATGTTAAACCACATGTGAGTGACAGTGTCATGCTACAGCAGTGCAGTACAAACAACAACAACAACAACCTACAATACATGAAACTACAAGGAAAACACAACACAAATATGCTGTAAAACGTACATGAATAAATAAATGAAAAGAAATATATTAAGCAAATAAGATGAGATGGGGTCTTATTCAGGGATAGCCAGGAAGGCCATTATCTCTGCATAGGCAAAGAAAGCCCCCCACATCGTTATACATTTCTCGGAAGAGCCTTTCAAGGTATATGGGATTTTTTCAAGCTGTGAATTATTGAAAAAGCGGAGTTGGTGATTTCCATCTCATTAGTATTAGATGTCTAGCCAATGATGTTACAAAAGCTATCAGGTTCGCTTGGAGCCAAGGCAACTGCGGGATACTGAACAGAGCACTAATGGCATTAGGCTCAATAAGGGGCCTGGTTTCTTCCGTCAGCACGTTGAAAATCCCAGTCCAGTAGTTACCCAGAGATGTACATGACTATAACATATGCACATGGTTTGCAGGCGTTTACCTTTTTAACAACAGGGGTCAATATTGTCATACATTTTGGAAAGCCAGAGTTCGGCCCAATGATTGTGGTGAACTACTTTACGTTGAATCAACCCATGTCTGGCGCATCTTTAACATTTCATGAACTCTAGTTTGTCTTCTGGTTTCTCCTCTTTCCACTGACCATCACAATATGAATTATGAGAGGACGTTGGTCAGTAAAGGACAGGAAATCAAGGCTGCTGGAGTGAGAGATTGTGCAAACCAAGAAGCTATCCCACTCTGTTTTAACCCCGAGGCTGTAGAAATGACTGCTTTAGTTTTACACAGGGTTGTAATTAGTGTGTCAGGACCTCCCGCAGGTTAATCTGCTATCATGGCCTCGGCTGGGGCACCTCATCTCCATAAGAACTGAATTAAATTATAAATCATCCTAATAACTCCACAAGCGACGCTCATTTACACTCCTTCACTTTACACAAAGAAAGAGACACACACCTACACAGACACAGACACAATTAGGCTGCAAAAAACACCACAAGCCCTGGGAGAAAAGTCCCAGTGATTGAATTTAAAATTTAACAAGGGGAAAGTAAATTGCATGCACACTAATACACACACACACACACACACACACATACAAATTAAATGAATATGCCTTGAGCTCAGCAGATGAATCTTCCTTTAGGAACGTAAGTGCCTGAACTGTCAGCGGGGGTGGACTGTGGAAAGAGAGAAAGGAGCAAAATAAAGGTAAAGAAATAAGGAAGGCTAGAAAGAAGGAAAAGAGAATCTAAATCTAAAAGAAAAAACTAACCCTAAAAATAATAAAAGAAATAAGAAAGTATGATGAGGTAATGAAATGAGAGAAGAGACCAGTCAGCAGGAAAGGAACAGAGGATTAGGACATGTTTCCGTATGTCTTGCTCGCTTCCTGTTCTGGCGGCTATACCAATCAGCTGTCTCCATCACTTCCTCACTCAATGTGTGTTATCACGATACATCTTTATGGCTCTTTTGTTTTTTACCCTCTCATTATCTCATTATCTCCACTTCTCTCTCTCTCTCTCGCCCTCTCTCTCCCCCTGGCTCTGTCTATCTCTATTTGGCTCTATATTACTCTATTTCTCTCACTCATCCTCCATCCTTTTTTCCTCTGCAACCTTTTCCTCATCTTGCCATACCGCTTTTCTCCCCTTCGTTCTTTTGGTATCATTTATTTCTTCTCTTCTCTCACCCTCCCTCACTCAGAGACAGACCACAGTCATTAGGACTTTACGCCAGTTGGCCCTGCCGTTTCACTTCACTTCAGTTCCTTCCTGCCTACTGTTTTAAAGGGCCACCTCTTCTCACTTAACACTGTGTAAAGCCACTGTGGTAAGCACATCTGATATGTAGATACATCTCACATCACCATGCGCTGGGAGCTTGGCTTTGGTCTTTGTGTTGCGTCGACAAGGAGACCAAGACAGAGAGGAGACCGAGCTGCTGACTTCAGAGTTAGTCGAGCCAGAGACCATGGGAATCTTTGATTCATTTTGCAGGTCGGCAGAAACCCACAGAGCGCTTTCCCTCTCTGAGTCCTATCGCGCCCCTTCGCTCTCTCTCTCTCTCTCTCTCTCTCTCTCTCTCTCTCTCTCTCTCTCTCTCTCTTGCTCTCTCTCTCTTGCTCTCTCTCTCTCTCTTCAAACCCCTCTGTCTCTGGCTTTTTTTCATTCCACTGATCTGTTGGTTTGCATTTAAGGTCATCCAACCAGTTTCAGACTGGTTTGGAAGTAGGTAGAATTGAGGCGGGGGCTTGGAGATTGGGGAGAGATTGGAACGGAGGATTAGCTGCTAATAACAGTGAACGTCCGCTTGCACTCCCTGAACCGTACGGAAAGCCCAGATGGTGGAGTGGAGGTATGCTAAACCACTTGAATTAGGCTAATGGGACTGCTAGCCTGGCTGGCAAAAACAGACTGTTTAGTCCATGGGGAGAAGAGACTGAGCACGTATAAAAAGGAGGGAAAGGTATAAGAAGGTAAAGGGGAAATAAAGAAGAATTTCAGAGATACAAACAGAAAGAAAGTTGTGAGAAAAGGGCTTGACGACTCGAGTCTAGTTTGTGTCAGTGTTGGAAGTGGATTTGGGGTCGACTGGGAGCCAAGTGGAGCTCAGTCCTCCGCCTACACCCAAACTGTCTGCCTAGCTCATGTTCATGCTCTCATTGCCTTGACAGAACGTCTGCCTCTCATGTCGAAAGTATGTTTCTCGTTTTCTAGCCAGGTTTGGCCCAGTTGTGCTAACCTTTTGCCGAAATAGAGAACCGCTGGCATACATGTTCTGTTTTTTTTTTGCACCACAGAAGCTGCACACAAACACACACACACACACACACACACACACACACACACACACACACACACACACACACACACACACACACACACACACACACACACACACACACACACACACACACACACACACACACACACACACACACACACACACACACACACACACACACACACACACACACACACACACTCACATAAACACACACACCCAAATCTCTCTGACTGGATAGTTGTTTCTTTCAAGCATTCCTTCTAAGCAACTGAGCAGCTGGTTTCCTTGGTAACGGCAGAAAGCCTGACAGTTCTGGGAGATTTTCCCTATTCCTCTTCTTTCTCTCTTTTTTGCTAGCTTTCCCACTCCCTCTTTTACTGGTTGATGAAATAATTACACCCTGACTCGGGCTGGGTCACCTTGTATGTCTGAGACTGTCTGGCTAACAGGCACAACGATTGGTCAAAAGCCTATGCATGTCTAAGTACCGCTATATGGAACGGAGTATTACAGCCTCTCAATTTGGATTGTGGACAGATAAACAAAGGGAGCGGTTGAACGAAAGAGAAGGAAGATGTGAGATTAAAAAAATAAAACACAAAAAGCAAAACAGACAAGCTGAAAAACCAAGACGGTTAGGCCTACGTTCACATCACATTACAATCATTTAGCAGACACTTTAATCCAAAGCGACTTACAAATAGTGCTTTCAACATGAGATGATGTCAAACAACAACCACCAATCAGGTCGATAAATAAGTGCATCCCTAACCCAATCGCCTAGCTAAGAGCGATGCAAGTGCCACATTAAACGCCAGGACACAAATCAAGTGCATCATTAACCCAATTGTCGGCTAAGACAAATTTCAAGAGCGTCAATAAAAGCAAAATTACGTTATCAAACGCAAATGCAAGGCAGTTTCAATGTATATGGTACAGCTAAGAGCTGAAATGGAGACTGAACAAGTGTGTCTTTCAGTCACGGCGCAAGGTGGACAGGGATTTTGCAGTCCTAATGTTATGAAATATAGAGTGTGCTGAGTGTCACTTTGATGGAGGGCAGAAGGACGTCAGGGATAGCTGTGAACGTCGAAATGTGGTCACTCCAGTCAGCGTATAAATATGCCCTGATTAAAAATGTAGAGCTCTGCAGGACCAGCCTGTCAGCCATCTTAAATCACCAAGCGAGTAAGCCGGCGGGGGATCTTGTCGTCCAGGCTTTACGACAGGTAGGCTCAGAGTCGGCCCTCACATCAGGGAGTGATTGTTGGTGTTGACGAAGGCTGACGGTTTTTCAATTACAGCCCCCGTCTCCTGAATCACTCAACTCTGTAAATAGAGGCAATGTGAAATGGTAGTGATCATGCCTAGCCAATTGCACCATGTTAATGTGTGGCCATCTCTGTTGAGCTGCGCCCGCAAGCTTTTGAGTCAAAGCTAAGTTGGTGTGTGTGAAAAGTAAATACAAATCTGTTGTGTTGTCCAGGGGAAATATTGGCAATGGCCTCGCTTGTTTTGTACACAGTGTGTTAAATAAACGTTTATATGATCGTACATGTGTGTATACCAAAATGGAAGCCATGCTGTAAATTGGCCATAATGGGATGGTCACAGTGGGATGGTGCTTGAGTTCTGAGCGGCCTGTCTGTACTTGCCCGTGAGCCAAAAAGGGATCATCCCAATTAACTTTTAGCCAAGAGAACATAAAAGATGCATGAGGCATTTCCTCCACAGCACCAAGCTGCAGTCTAAATGAGATCAGAATACATTTGCTGATCCCTGGAAACATCTCTTCTGCTGCCTGTCACCAGGCTGTAGTGGAGACAGGTAGTGCTAGGTCTATCTGGCCATCTGGGCTGAGCTGGCACACACACACACACACACACACACACACACACACACACACACACACACATGCACACACATGCACGCACACACACACACACACACACACACACACACACACACACACATGCATACAGGCACGCATTGATACACACTCACAGTGCAATGTCCTGTGGGGGCTCCTATGTTCCATACTCCACCCCCCCTTCTTTCCCAATTTACCTCCTACCTCCCAGGGATTGCAGCAATAACACACCTTGGACACATTATGCCTCATTTGTGTTGACTACCTGATTCATTTTCCATCTCAGATAATACATGCATATCCTGGGGGTGGAGTGGCCTTTCAGAAGCTCATTTATTTTTGTGTAAACATAGACAGGTCTTGGCAGGACTGATTCTATTTTAGATTCCAATCAGGCTCATAGTTCTTAATTTGGCGCTGTCATCCTAAAATAAACAAAAACATATTTGAGAATTATCCTTGTCCTGATTGACATTTGTTGTTGTGGTTTCACAATAGAACTAGTCTAAAATGTAGAACGTGATTGAATAGCACCGGTTCGCTTCCAAGGTTATTCATGACGATGGTGGGAGCAGAATGTATGGAACAGGGACAGATGTTTGTCACGCGTGAACAGGTAGATAACGTTGTCACGGCGGCGGCCCTCTGTCCTGTCCTCTGCCTGACCCCAACACCATTCCTATGGGACATCACTCAGACGTACTCGGGTCAGGCGCTGCAGCCAAAACCTGCCCTTTCTCTCTCTTCCTGTCTCTCTCTCTCTCTCTCTCTCTCTCTCTCTCTCTCTCTCTCTCTCTCTCTCTCTCTGTCTCTCTCTTTTCTTTCTCTCTTCTTCTCCTTCAGTTCTTATTTTATTTATTTCTTATTCTCCCCTGTTTTTTGTTTTTGATTTGGGTCAGATTGTTTGGTAAGATTATGTTTTGAGGGTTGTTTTATAGGGTGGGGTGTGGGTGTGCAGTGTGGGAAGGGTTTCTTTTAAGACAGGGTTGTAAATATGGGGGGTGTATGCTTATTTGTGTGTGTTGGATGTTACAATAAAGAGCATCTAGAAGTCAAAAGCCTCTCTCTCTCTCTCTCTCTCTCTCTTCCACTCTCTCTCTCTCCTTTCATTCCTCTATCTCCCCACCACCATTTCCTTCTGTCTCCCCCATCCGCTCTCCTCTCACCTCATTACTTGCTCTGCCCTCTTCTTTCATCTGCTGCATGTCTATCTTCTAATGCTACCTCTTCAGTCTGCAGATCTCCTCCACTCTCCCATCTGTAGCCTCAGACAATTTCCCCTTTTCATTTTCTACCCACGCCTCGTCCGTTTAATCCTCACCCGAGCTCCCAAGATATCAATGCCAGACAGAGATACCAATACTGAGGTCTTGAATGAGATCATCCCACGTGGCTGCTGAGATGATCTCCAGATATGACAGCGGGGGTTGACTGTTGAATCCAGCCCCGTCTACTTACAGACTTAGAGCAGCTGTCCAAGCTCCCTGTAAGAACCAGCAAACAGCATGGTTTCCCGTTTGAGACTCAGGTCTGATCGTAAGGATGTAGACGCACGCCAAAGATTATTTCATGCAGCTATATTCCTGTACCACACCACACAGAGATACGAATCCCAAGCTATGACAGCCATGCAACCCAAGCGTAACGAGAGTGTTACGGTACTGAGTGGGTTCAGCTGGTTTCCATATAGACCTCTGGCACTGATAACCTGCGGCAGAGGGAGGAGGATTACCATGGAGAGGTCAGAGGTTAGATGAAGCAGGATAGCCGAGGTCACTGACCCTGCTAATGAACCCTGTGTCTTCTTATCTATGACCCTTGACCCCATGAGCAGCCTCAAAGGAAATGGAAGGTGAACTTAGAAGTACGAACACAGTTCTGACCCCAGAATTTCAATCCTAACAAAGAATATGCTCTTCTCTAACCAGCGTAAAGATGAACTGATCACATGGCTGTCCATCATCATTATTCATCCATTATTTTTGTTTTGGAATTTGGTGTGCTGTATGTTACATATAATTAAAACAACAACGAAAGAAAGAAAGAAAGAAAGAAAGAGAGTGAGAGAGAGAGAGAGAGAGAGAGAGAGAGAGAGAGAGAGAGAGAGAAAGAAAGAAAGAAAGAAAGAAAGAAAGAAAGAAAGAAAGAAAGAAAAAAGACAGAAGGTCTTCCATGAATCTTTAAGTCCAACTCCAGATCTTGAAGAAAGTTCCAGAGGTTGTAAAATCTGTTAAGTGAGGGGCGCCCAAGAACTTCTGCACCAGCTTCTCTCATGAGAAGCCAAGACTATTTTACTGGCCACTTCAAAGCCGCTTAGTATCTGAACATCTCTGGTTCCTCACTCACATCCACTGTTCTCCCCCCTGACAAGCAAAACCTTTTCATCACATATAGAACCAAAAGCCCCCCAAAAGCCCTTTCAAATCCTACCAATAAAGAATTAACTGCATTCAGACACAGGGCTGGCTGGGCCAAAGACTACATGCATGTGTTTCTGATTGATCCACTTTAGAGCGGAATATCTTTGATATTCTCAAGTCAGCTAAATCAAATTGCCTTTTTGTCAGCGGTGAAGTTTTTCCCCCCACTGACCACTTCTTGAGCGTTGCTCCATTAGGGTTTCTGGTTCTTGTTAGCCAGCTTGTTTCTTCCCGGGTCCAGGGAGAGGCTCATATCAAAGCAGTGACCAGCTGAGAAGTGCATTTCCCTCCCTCCTCCCTCCTTTCCCTCCCTCCTCCCCCCTATTCTGTCCTCCAACTCCTTGCACAGCAGTGTCTTCCTGGCAACCCTCCATTTTCTCCCCCCCCCCCCCCCCCCCCCCACCCCTCTTTCTCTCTATCCTCGCTGACCTGTTAATTAACAATACCTCTCTATACATGCCTCCCTCTCCGCCTCCCCCTCCCCCCTTTGCTCTGGCTCCTGTCTCCTCGCCCCCCGCCAGTCCGTCCCAGTGGCAGAGCAGGCCGCGCCACAGGATCTTTAATAGAGACACTAGCTCTCTGAGCCATGCAGAGAGGTGCTCCCACTGAGTTCACACACTGTGATTATGACATTTTAAGAACCCCTTCCTTTGTATTCATTGTGGTGTCTTAAGGTCGTAACGGACCTCTTCTTCATTTCCTTGGCAAAGGTCATATTTCTCATTCATTTTTATTATACCCCCCCCCCCCCAGATGTTTGCGGTGTTACTGGACAGGTCTGGCTGAATGAAAGTGGGCTACACAGTGCAAAGAGAATAGGTAAAGGAGGTGGAGGAGGTTTGTGTGTAGTAGTAGTATTGATCTGGACTACTTTTGAAGCTCCAGGTCTGTCTGAAAGGGTTGGCGACTCCATGGAGCAGTCAATAACCCAGCGGGAGACAGACAAGAGCAGAAACTGAAAACCCACAAAATGTTTTTTTATGAAAGTGTTTTGACTTCCTTCCGGGATAAAACAACAGCCTACTCTTCTAAAAAGATAGCTAACTTGGCTTTTAGCAAAAATTAGAGCATTTAGAATAGAGATGTGGTGCTGGCTTTCTCCTTGAGTGCTGAGATTACATTGAGAGTCGGAGGAATCATATATTTCATTTTTATTCAGAACATTTTGAGAAATCCATGTGAGTATCTCCTTCATGGAATAGTTCACCCACACACACGAAAGAATACAGGCATATCCCCCTGAGCATGCATAATGCAATGGAGTCACCATTTAAATTTCTCGCTTTTCTACTTTTTTTTAACCTCACGAAGAGGATCCTTGCCCTTGACAGTGTCGGGGACCACGCAACTACAGCCTCGGTTCAGCTGAAATGTGATTACCAGGAAACAGCCCACTCACACACACCCTGGTCAAGAGGTGAGCCAATTAGTACTGGCCATGTGGAGCTCAGTGTACCGCTGAAGTCATCTATGTGGAAGTCAGGTGTGTGTATTTGTGTGTGTGTGTGTGTGTGTAAGAGTGAGAGAGAACATGTGCATACATGCGTGGTTGCACTTCTAGCATGTGCGCTGGACTATGGTGATCTCTGCAGGAGGCTCACATCCTGCTTGGTCAGTCCACGAAAATGTGTCATCGTGAACAAAGAAGTGAGGTTCAAAGAGAGGGGAGTCGATTCAACGTGATTAACCTGTTTACACCTTCCCACGGCAAACAACACCAAAAAAGGCTGTGAGGAATGGTATCAGATTTTAGAGAAAGGGGATCAAAATAAAACAGGATTGCCTAGCTTGTCAGCATAACAACCGCTTGTTGAAACACTGACGCAAAGATTCCATGAGGCCACAAGCTGATCATTGTGCCTGAGAGAGCGACCTGCTAATACTGGGAGATGTGTGCAGCTTAAAGTGCACTTAAAACCCAGCTGCAGTCTGAACCCAGTGGAACATTCAGAAGGGGGCTCCAGATCTCTAGCTTGTGTGACCGCTATGCTGGATATCGGCCCGGGCCCAAGGAGGCGGCTCTGCTCATAAAATATTGTGCAAGTGTATCATATGCATGTAACTGTGTGCTCAAGCATACACTCACACAAATCTACACACATGTACGTACACAATTTATCACACACACACAAACACAAACACACACTCACACCCACACCCACACCCACACACACACACACACACGTGCAGAGACACAAAAACACATCATGGAGGGAACTTCCAGATTGTAAGAGCTGAACAAAACCGTCTCCTGAGAAGGTAGAATGAATGACAGCTAGCACAATTACCTCCGACTTTAAAACCTATGATTAAAAGGGAAAGTAAAAAAACACCTGGTTCTGGAGGCATTGTCTAATTAGAATAGACCTGATTATGAAGGGGCCGGGGCTGGAAATTCCCCACTTCATAAAACCCTCACCTATGACTTTATGGGACAGGCACTGGAGAATGGATAGACTGCATAGCTTTGTTATGATTTGTCACACCCACTACTGTTACAAAATAACAGCACCCTAACTGCACATATTGTATTGGGGAAAATTAAATGTTGGCAAAAAGCAACTATTGGATAAAAGAGCTTGAACTGTAATAATAACTGTCAACTTGCAATAAAATTAATTGTTCTGTACTTACCTATGGAGTATATGAAGCTGTAAATTAATTGGTCAAAATGGCCACTCAAGTGAACTGCCATTGGTGTCTGTAGGTGTCATGTGGATTTCAGTGCCCCTTTAGTATTGCACTTTAGATGCAGTACACACCTTTACTAACGGCCATGGCACACTCAACCATACACCTGTGCAGCTGAACAAGATCTGGTGGGTCAAGCTTTTACCCAAATAGACCCCTTTCCTCCCTGCTCTCATGTGAATGTTCATCTTCTTTTTAAGCCAGTGTGCTTGTCAGAACGGAAGTCGACCTGAACGATTTTTAGTGAGAACCCCCTGCTGCTCCTGAGTTGGTGAGCACCACGAGCATTAACTTGAAACAACAGAGAGCAAGAGGAAAGCACTCAAACCTAAAGCTGGAATAAATTGCCGTTGTGAGCAGCAGAATCATTTCAGCGGGCAAAAGCAGGCAGAAGATATCTGGAAGTGTGAGCACAATTATATGTTAAAAAAGATTATGTTTTTGATTATGGATAATTTTTTTTCACCAGGACTATATGCACTTTGTGGTGCAAAGGAAGGGTATTGGTGGGTTCCTCCAACTTTTCATGACCAACAAACTGAAAGAGTTCTCAACCTCTCTGAGTGATAATGCGCTGCACCTGCTGCTGAGGGGTGACGGTGTGGCACACTAAAATCATCTTAGATACGGGACTTAGGCCTCAGTCTGATACCTGCCCTGGCCCTTTATGTTCCTGAGTTATATGCTGGTCACACGGAAAGAAAGACAGATGAAAGGGTCGTATAGCGTTACACACTTGAGTGATAACCACAGACAGTAGCCACAGACAGTATCAACTAGGGTGAATGGTACAGACAAACCGGTCCAGGACAGCTCTGCCTGCACAGCTGTCTAAAACATTAAGAGACATCCGTCAGGCTCGCCCCACTGTCTCCGGTGTAAGGCTATACCAGTACCAACATCAGAGAGCATAGCGTGGCCACCTCAGTCAGGTCTGTCCGGGGATAACAACCCTTCTCTCAGCCGATCCTCCGACTAACCACCAGTTTCACCGACCACGCCTGGAGAACGAAGAAAGAAGGGTGAGGAGATTGTTTGGAGAAAATATTTGTAGCGATGCGCTTCCTTCCAATTCTACACAGTCCTGTTCTATGCATGACCATTCCATGCAGTTTGATACATCATCATTAACTCTGGGTGAGGGGGGGGGGGGGGGGGGTGATATGATGACATGTAATAGCCATCTTGTAGGAGTGAAGGAGAGTGCACTATTTGTCCCTGTTTCAGAGCTTTGTCTCGCGGCATCATTAGACAACAGCAGACCATGCCACGCTGAGAGCTGAATAACAGTCATTAATTCCCATTAGGACGGCTGAGAGACAGACTACTATAGCAGATTCCTTTTAGCTCAACCCTGCACTAAAGCGGGGCCTCTTAGGACTGGCTGGTGGCTTTGGTGTGTGTGTGTGTGTGTGTGTGTGTGTGTGTGTGTGTGTGTGTGTGTGTGTGTGTGTGTGTGTGTGTGTGTGTGTGTGCGTGTGTGTGTTTCTGAACTTTTGGTGCATCGGGGTGGTTGAGTAGCCTTTAGTTGTATGTGTGTTTGTGTGTGAGTGTGTGTGTGTGTGTGTGTGTGTGTCTGGGAGTGTGCTCTATGTGAAGGGTGATTCAAGGGTTGTACTCCGCAGGTCAATTTAGGTCTTATCTGCCATGCACTCGCTCTGGCTGTCAACAGCAACCCCTCATTATGATAATGAGACAGTTGGAAATGATGACTAATGGGCTGTAGCAGAGCCCTAACTGTGGCACACACACACACACACACACACACACACACACACACACACACGTGCATATACAAATACACACACACACATGCACACACACACATATACAAATACACACACATACACTAACTCATCAAAATCTACACCAACTCTGCTACTACAGTATCAATACAAGGGGGCCGGCTAAAGTATTCCTGTGTTTGCCCAGTCCCTCAAAGCCTTGGTTGGAGCTAATTTACGACAGTGAAAATAGTTGGGTATTACAGAGCCCAAATATTTAATTATAGCCATTACGTCCAATGACCCAGAAGTTCCTGTGTGTGGATTGTTTTACTGTAATAGTCTTGCTCCCAGGAAATTACTCTGGCCACATGCAAGGTTTTCCAATAAAGTCCAATAACCACTAATTATTACTTGAGGGTAAATGAAAAATCTACTTCAATTTTTTTATTTGATACCACAACTTCATGAAATTGTGCTGAATTTATTTTTTCCAGAGAACATACATAGATACATGGAAGGCAGACACACACACACACACACACACACACACACACACACACACACACACACACACACACACGATATCTCACACAAAGAGAATCAACTGCTGCCCTTTCTTGACCCCCCCTTCCGACCCCGAGGTTGCCTGACTGTTTCTCCATTATGACCTAGGTCAACATACCTCCTCAGATCCTGCTGGATATTTGAAGTATATGTGGTTTAGCAGTCGGACAAAATGTGGTTTGGGAAATTATCTCACAAGCAACATCTTCCGGCAAACAGGGTAGTCAAATACCAAAATCCACTGTGGACCAAAACGTGTTGACACATTTCTTCAGGTTATCTCAACCTGTGCCTTTGGTGTCAATACACACAGGTGATGCTGCCACTCTATCAAGAGGAACCACCCAGCTTCAATACCACACTAGCGAGAACTTACTTTTTTTCCTAATCCCTATATCCTATGAACATATTACCAACCCTGAAGTCACAGAGAAGTCATATTGAACTCCTTTGGGGTGAAATCAAAGTGAAATGGCTTTGCGAATAATCTACCAATAATGTTTGATTTGTTGATTTAATCTCTGATTAGCTGCTCATTTGTATATAGTCACTGATTTACAGACATGCTAAATACTAAATTGAGCGAAATGTGTAAAGAAAAGCAGACCACCAACTGCTCAGTCACAAAACATTACAGTTTTTCTCCAGCATCGACCTCGCTTTAGATCACCGGTAAACACTCTAAAGAGCTCTGAGACATTAGACTAGCTTTCTCTCTGAATCCGTCACAGCCATGCTGCTGCAAACCAAAAGGGCGTTTAGTTCAGTGACCACAGGCTAGAGACAACAAGACTGGACAACCTAATGAGTCTTCTCCTTCCAATCTCACTAGACATCAGCAGAGTGGCTCTGCACTTAATAAAAGGCTTCAAACCAGACAATAGTCTCACATTATGTAACAGGATATGAGGGTCTAGCCATGTGTGATTGTATAATTTATGGTTGGGGAAAAAGCTATTCTTTTCTGTGGTATTTGCTAATTATCTGCATGCTGTTGTACTTTTGCTAATCATGCTATAACGTGTCCCCCACCACCTCTCTCTGGTTATCTGCAATAATCATGTGTCCAGAGGTCGGTTGACATTCAGCAGAACATTGCATCCTGAGACCAGGTCTATATATAGCAAACTGCCATTAGACACGGCCAGTTACCATGATCCACTAATGAACTGCTTTCCACAGAGTTTGGGGCTTTTCTAATGAGGTGTTTTGTGGGAAGCCGAGAGAGTCGCTGGGAGCAAAGGCAGGTCACGTCCCCCATTCAGCCCTCCACATCAAATAGAGCGGCGGTCTAAAGCGTCCCCTGAAGATGCCCTGGAACTCCCTGCCGCTCCCCGCAGCCCTCTCCCTGGGCCCTGGTCACATGCAAATGAGGAGGAGACAGGGTCCCTGGTGTGGTCGCCACCAACCCCCCATCGCCACAATGGTTGTTTGGACTGCGGACAGGGGCCGAGATGCAGGTTGCACTCTCTTTCTCTCCCTCACCCACAGCCCCCTTTGGTCTTTCCCCCCAAAAACCATCACTGTAGCTGACCTCTGTGCGGCCTCCCTCTCGCCCCTCAGGGTGCAGACAGATAGACAGACAGACAGACAGACAGACAGACAGACAGACAGACAGACAGACAGACAGACAGACAAGGAGACAAGGAGACAAGGAGACAGGGAGAGCCCCTCCTTGCAGCATCCCGGCCACAGCAGCAGCTCCCCTGCCCTGATGACACACCAGGGACCTGCCAACAGAGGAGCATCTATTAGAAAGACAATGGCAGTCACCATAATCACCCTCCCAAATCCCTCGCTTGAAGACCCACAGACACACACACACACACACACACACACACACACACACACACACACACACACACACACACACACACACACACACACACACACACACACACACACAGGCAGACTGACACAACTCCATGTAGACATAGGGTCAGACAGTCACAGAGGTGTAATAGCAAGTAAGCAATACTTACTCTCTTAAAGGACACATTTTGTGGCCTCAGCCAAACTTAATTGCATAGTGTCCACATATTTTCTTTCACTTTTTTATTGGTAGTTATGTGCACTTGTAAATGATGTATAGTTTGGTCACTAGTGGGATATATATTTTGGAGCCCTTTCTTCTGGGCCTTCTCTCCTACTCCATATCCTTCTCTTAAAACCTGCCTGAGGAGGTTCATAAAACCGTCAACCCTCTTGCTACTTATAACTTATGGCTAGCCCCATTTATGCATTTATGTATGTTCCGCTTGAATAAAATCTCCCTCAACTACCCTTTAAGCAAATTGAGTGACCCATAACTCATGTGATGTGATACTATGACTAATTTGCCTATACAAGTTGTATCCCTAATCACAGCTTCCTTTTGATATGCTAATCGTATAGTCTAAAACACACAGATAAAAAACATGTTTAAGGATGTTGTGGGTTTTCAGGGATGGGGTTCGTCTGGATCTGTGTGTGTGTGTGTGTGTGTGTGTGTGTGTGTGTGTGTCTGCCTACGTCTGCCTACGTCCTGTGATTTACAGATTCAATCTCTCCGTCATATCTCTGCTGCGTTTCCTCCCATTAATGTTTATGGCGGCAGAGACAGAGACTGTTTGAAGATCAATGGGAGTCAATGCGAGTGAGTCAGGTCGACAGACAGACAGAGCTGCAGGCTGGGGAGGAAGAAAACCTCCCAGCTCCAGACAGAGTTCTCTCCCAGGCCTCTCCCGCTGCCGGGCTGTGCCCTGGCCCCTTCCCCGGCTAAAGATAACATATCTTATGCCCGCATCCTTAAGGCGAACACACGTTATTACCCAGTTGTGGGAGAACCTCAATCAGTGGTTGATACGTAAACAGTTTTGGTAATGAAGGTTTACCCTTTCTGCTCTAGAGCCCATAACACTGACGTCTCTGTGGCTCCTTTTCAACACCAAGTCTCAGTCAGCATCACGTATTATAGTTGGAGCATGTGTAGTTTGACAGAAGGGTGTTTGCATAAACTTTGTTAGGGTTAGTAAGCGAAGGTGACCCGCAAAGATTAACACACACACACACACACACACACACACACACACACACACACACACACACACACACACACACACACACACACACACACACACACACACACACACACACACACACACACACACACACACACACACACACACACACACACACACACACGGAAAGAGTAGAGACAGGCAGACGCTGGCTGCTAGACAGAAAACACTCACAATGAAACCCTGAAGACAATTACCTTTGCTGAGTCGGTTTGACCTCACAGTCAGCTCGTTGGTGCATCAGCTGGGTCTGAGGCAGCCTGCTCACTTCACCATACAGTCTCAGCTGTTCTGTCTCTTTATGGACGTTCAATGAGCCTCTTAACTGAGAAGCCCTAGGGGATAGCGTTCTGGACACAGGCCAAGACAAACTTTCATACGTCACGCAAAGCGAGACATTTGACAATACATTTTGTCCATGCCTAAATAAGAAATCAGAGGCCAAGAGATGGACACACCGAAATCTATTAACCATGGCTATGAAATGCATCTTCAATTTGCTTCTCCTGAAATAAGCACACATAATAGGCATGACATTATGTAAGTACGGACACGCGAAATGGACCCATGACCGTTGAATCTGCCATTCCAGAGAAGCCCCAGAAGTTCATTAGTTCTGCTAGCTGCACGGACACAGCGCTCCTCATCCTGTGTGGACTGTGTACATTTGGGCCAGACTCTGGCCGCTGTGCTTCAGTGCTCGCTCCACCGTGCTCCATCCCTGGCTCGCCCTCTCAAAGCCCTGTCCCAGCCTGACGGGACACGCTGCCCTTTCTAACAGTGATTACATCGGCCGTTTGTTAGCTCATCACACCCTGAGTGGCTCATGGCGTATGTGTGTGTGCGTGTGTGCGTGTGTGTGTGTGTGTGTGTGTGTGTGTGTGTGTGTGTGTGTGTGTGTGTGTGTGTGTGTGTGTGTGTGTGTGTGTGTTTGTCTCAAAGCATTTAGTGAAGCTCTGTCCCAAAGGAATAGACCCAAGCTAAACTTTACTTCATGCAGTACTTAGGTCTGCATTACCCTGCATCGCCCCAACGTCTCTCCCCATCGTCAATGTATTATTGATGGTGTGGAGATATCCGTGTTCCTTAGAGAAGCTGTGTGTCATCTGCTCCGATCTCAGTCTCTCTCTCTCTCTCTCTCTCTCTCTCTCTCTCTCTCTCTCTCTCTCTCTCTCTCTCTCTCTCTCTCCTACACACACACATGCACAGTGAGAGAGAGAGAGAGAGAGAGAGAGAGAGAGAGAGAGAGAGAGAGAGAGAGCACGGGATAGCTGTTTTGTGCATACCTGTGTATCCAGTATGACTGAGTATCACTTCTCTTTAATCAGCTGGAGATGCCTGTCAGCGCCTTGCAGTCAAGAGTTCCTACAGGCCGGGCGCTGAAAAGACTTTGGGCCCTAAGGAGGACGAACAGTTGACCAGAGAGGAGGCTTTAGTCACGGATGTGGAACAATATCTTTTCTTTAAAACATATTGTATGATTTAATTTGCCCAAAAAAGTTACCTGTACTTCAACAAACATGTAATAATTCCCAGAGGCCAAGCTTTTAGGCTTTAGTTTAGCCTAATTCAGTGCACGTCAGAGCTGTCAGTCATCCAGTTTTGCATCCTGGTGGGTCAGTCTGATTTAAACATATTTACAAGGGCTGGAGCCTCCCTGCTGACAAAGGGCCTTTCCAAGTCAACATCCATCCAAGGCTAGCCTATGATTTTACGCTGCAGTCTGTATTGTAAAGCTCTCTGCGCTGTCATTATGAGGCAGGCGGCAATTTTAAAGTAAATGGGGGGTGGAGAGCCGACGTTTCATGGCGGTCAATCAGCGTTTTATGAGCTACTCTGACAGAGGGACTGGGACACGACTGGTCTCTGACTTTATAGCCCAGACACACGGGCCATAAACTTCCCAACCTTTGTCACAGTGTCTTTATGTCATCATGTTTTTTTAAATGTTTTGTTTTGTAATATCGAAGGGTATTTATACATAAAACCTAGTTATTTACCATGCCTGTAATGTCTGTCCCTGTGCTGTTCATTCATATTCTTACATATTTTCTTTGCAGAATCACACTGTGGTCCCACCACAATTCTCATCAACACATTTTGAAAAAGTAGCAATCCCTTACGTGTTCGGTAATACAGTCAGATAACACCACTCATCATGGATACACAAACAACAACGATCAAAATGCATGAACGACCTTTACAGTCTCCCAGGCGCACAACTCTGCTACACTCTTCATTGGATACACACAAATGTAAATCCCCTTTGGGATTTAGCAATCTTATATAGATTTATTATTTATGAATTTATGAACTGTCCCAACCCAGTAAAGTATTTTTTATGTGTGAGATTTCTCTTACCCTGAGTGACAATACAGAGTCACAGAGTCAGCACAGGGATATTTGGATCTTACAATTCCAGCCAACGATGCATTAATTTCTTCCCCAGTCCCTGGGATTCAATATGTGTTAGAAAGTCCTTAATACAAGTAGCACAGAAGTTTGCTTGTCAGAAGAACCATCTGCCCTTGGTACCATGTCAAGCTGCCCTGGATGTTATTTTTTTCCCTTCTACAGTTCCTCCTGTCGAGAAGGTGTGGCAGACAGATAGAGTTACACTACTGGCAGCCTGGGCTTCCCTGGCCATATGGTCTCAGCATACACCCCATGCCTCAACGCCAAAGGCCATCTGATCACCTTCTCTCTGTGTTTGTGTGTGTGTGAGTCTGTGGCAGGGGACTGACATGGACTGTACATGCGTGCGCAAGCATATGTAGGTGTGCGTGCACAGTAATAAATGTGCATGCATGCATGAATGTGCATCTGCGTGTGTATTAGGTTCCCTACCAGTTGTCTGGGTATTAGGTTTGCCACATTTGCCCCATTGTGACCTGAGAGACAGACTGGGCTTGAAGGCCAGCGATCTGTCTCATCTCTCCGAGCAACACTCATGTGACACACGCACAGACAAGCAGTTCACTAACAACCCAGGCTCAGAGATCCACCAGGCAGCAGATATTGACCTGGGGACAGGGCTACGATAACACTGCCAGCATGTCAGACATAACAGCTGACATAACCCGTATACCTCTCCCTGTTCACTGGCATCGTTCTGACAACGCTAGCCAACTGTCTCCCCAGCATTATACAGTGCCTACATCATACCAAAGTGTAGAGTTATTAACAAAAAAACGCTAGTCTAGTTTGGCCTCTAGTGTAATTAAAAAAGGCGGACCTTGGCAGGAAATCGGTGAACATCTCATTCTCATTGACATTGTAAAGTATAGTAAATGAGCACCCAGGCCTGCCTAGTAGGCTACAACTCAGTTCAATACAGCTTGATTCAGCAGTGTGAGAAGGCGCTTAATGTGATGGTGGTGGTGGAGCCCACAAAAGCGTTGAGTGCTTTTGTGTGTTTGTGTGTGTGTGTGTGTGTGTGTGTCGTTGGGGGGGTGAACTCTTGTGGCTGAACTCTTGATGAACTGGTTTAAGAGAACATTGTGATTTGTGGTTTTTCTAATTATACAACATTACACTGCTTCTCTGAAAGCAATCCTGGCAGAAGAACTCTGTTCTACCGCAAGCATATGACCATAACAGTTTCAAAGCAACCAGAGTGAAGTGTTGTTGTTACACTTCAGAAAAGAAGAATATACAAACACTAAGAGCTCTTCTTGCTTGGTGTACAACATGTACAGGCTCTCAACACATATTTCAGCAAGTTGCTCGCTAGAATGTGAACTAGTTTTACCGAGGCCTTTTTTGCTAATGGTAAAACAAACAACCATTTTTAAGGTTTCCATTTAGATTGACCTTTGTACCTTAAGTATCCAATAACAAACCATTTAGAATTGTCACAGTCAAGGGTGATTGGCATAGTTAAATTAGCAGATATGGGAGCCATAGAGTTACTCTAAAGTGTATTACGTTTATTGTGACTGGGCTGAAAGGCTAGCAGTGAGTAGAGGGGACATGAAGTGTGAGCAGACTGAGACACAACCTGGTTACTGCATGCAGGTAGTTGTTGCAGCTTCCTGCCACTGCTCTGTCTTCTGTGATAACATAGATAGCTAGTTACAGACCTCCCTCCATATCTCCAACACACAGACACACATTCTTCTCTGAGACACCTAAGCTCCCGGCTTCTGTATTTAATCAGTGGTATTTGGAAAAGCTGTCTTTGGAAATGCATTCCTTTAAATGTTACAGTACTGCAATCTCATGTGATCACCTGTGACACTTTTAGGCATCACATACAGTGTCTGGCTGGTGAGATAGCAACTAAGGGAGGAGTGAAAAAATGAAGCATGACATGCAAGTGAAATAATATATAAATGTGTGAAATTAGTGCACACACACATACACACACACAGCAGAATGATGTTTTTCTTGAAGAACATATCCTGATATTTACCTGAAGGTCGTACAGTAATACATCACACTTTATCTGTATATTTGGCCAATGAAGGCAAAACATACTTCCCCTTCACACATAAATAATCCATATGTTTCAGTGGGTGTAATTAACTTGTCGTTGGTAGAAGTTTCAAGCTGCATAACCATTCCAAGCACGCAAGTACAAAGCATGTCAAATAAACATAGGCTTGGTGTAACATATGACAAATTAGTCAGATCAGTTAAAAGAGCTGTATCACCAACAAAGAGGTGTAAGATTGACCAACAGCAGCAAACACTGATCCCCAGAGGAGATCTGACTTAAGTCGTCATTTCAAAGTTCCCTAGTGAGCTCGAGAACGGCTCCGAGGTTGTTGATTGGGACAGAGAGCCGACACCGTCTCCTGAGGTTTGCCTGCTGAAGTGATGCTGCCCTAGCAGGGTGTCATGTCAACAACAGGACCTGATCGGAAAGTGTAGCGCTTAGCTGAGACTAGTACCACAAGCACAGCTGGTCACACCAACGCTTTCATCCCTATGCCAACACAACCTCACGGCAACACACCATTGAAGCCAATTATATGCTTTATAATACTTAGGAATTTTCTTTTTTTTATTGCAAAATGTTTCCACACACACACACACACACACACACACACACACACCACCATTAGATGTCACAATGTCAAGGCAAGTTGTCAGGACAATATCAGAGACAATAATAGAAGATCTAAGTACGGATTTTGAAGCCGATATTTAATAAAGCATAAAAAGGTTAAGCATCAATAATGATATACATACACATTATATATACACTGACAATACCATGTACAGATTGTAATTTACATGTATATAATACCGTCAGATGATGTAAAGCAGTTGCTCATGCATATAGTTAGTGTAAATGTTGTAACAAAGAGTACCTTATCTTCAATAGTTTTCAAAAAACTTGTTTGTTCAAAGACTTGGTCCATCCTATCTCTCTGTCAGTATTACTCAGCACCAATCATTAGTCAAAATAGTACCATGTGTACAATCCAACCAAATATATTACGTTTTAAATAACTTGTTTTAAAAAGAACTTGACCCCGAATCATTGTAAAGCCTTTCAGGTTTTGCTACGCAGTGTTACGTAGGTGCACTGTAACAGCAAAGGCAAACATCTTAGTTCATTATAATAAATACAAAAAGGCTATTTACAAACAAGATAACAGGGCTATGAAGACACTTTCCATCCTGTCAGTTGTCTGTCTATGTGAAAGTGCAGGGAGAGGGAGACTGCATGGTACTCTATAAAAATCCCCACATCCCAAGTTTGAACGTTTTCTAAAACATCACTAAGTACGTACCAGTTCTAGCAAGAGAGACAAGGTTCAAGTCTTGTTAGAAGTATTTTTTTTACTTTTATTTGACACCTTACAATTAGACTAGGCACTTGTTGGGCAGAGAGAGACACAGCAGCCAATTTGATTGACTTTGTCTGCACCAGAAAAACTCATAATGCCAGTGAATTCTTTTCTGTTTTAGAGAGAAAGACCAGACAATATCCACACCATTGTAAACTGTAGTATTTATATAGATGAGAGCCGAAAGTCAAAAAGGCACTTGACCACCCTCTCATACAGTTGTCATGAGTTTCAATGAGCCAGAGCGGAAGCGTAGTATCTTCTTCTTCAGATTGTGGGAGGCCTTGATCTTGACAAAGGCCTTGGCCTGAGCAGGTGTCATCTCCTGACCTCCGGCCCCAGCTGCTGCCGCCCCAAACTGGGTCCAGTTCACCCCAACACCCCCTGCCCCTCCCCCGCTCTCCTCGGAGTCACTGGTGGTGGTGCTCTCCCCCACAAAGTCCGCCTCGCTCATGCTCGACTCGCTGTCCCCGAAGCGGTTGGTGGTGTAGTTGGACCTGTCATCCTCGCTCGTGTCCATGATGGTGGAGTGGAAGAGGGAGGCGCACTCGGCCGAGTACTCAGAGTCGCTGCCGGCCACGTAGGCGTAAGGGCTGGTGAACTGGCCGTTGGTGGGCAGGTACATGGTGGTGGTGGTGGAGGTGGCAGCGGTGGCCTGGCTCAGGAGCTCCTTCCTCTGCCGGCGCTGAGCCCGCCTGAACGCCTCGTCGTAGGGAACCTCCGTGATGGCCCGCAGACAGCGGTAGTCGTTGCGCTTGTACTTTGGCTTGGCTACCACCACCACCGGGTCGCGGCCGTGATGGTGATGGCCGTGGTGGTTGACGTGGTAACCGTGGCCGTGGTGATGGTGGTGCTTGGATGCAGCCGACCTGCCCGTAGAAACGCTAGCCATGGCTGAAGTAGCATGTTTTTCTAAGACTCTACCCTCGGGGATAGACACAGGGATGCGTTTTATTCTGGAAGACGAGGAACCGGACGCTCCCCTCTTGGAGACTCTGTGGTTGGCGGTGCTTCCTTCTTCTGATGCGTGAGACTTCCTTGAGCTGGAGCGGTGACTCTGCTGCTGGGATTGTTTCTCTCCTCTGGTCGCTGTCGTTCTCTCGGACAGAGGTTCAGCGTGCGCCGAGGTTTGGCCTGTTTTTGCAGCTGACGCACTCCTTACTTTGACGATCTTGACATTCTTACCGCCGCCCTTACGCAGCTTCACAGCCTGTCGCTGAGCCGGGATGTACTGGGCGCTCACCATGTGACCTCCTCCTCCTCCTCCCTCGTCCTGACTCTGAGAGGAAGAGCCTAAGCTGACAAGCTCCGGCACCGCTCTTTCCTCTTTCTTGGTTTGGCCAGAAAGGAGGGGCTTGTTTTTCTTGTTGGGCGTGGCCGATTGTTTTTTAGCCACGTGAGGAGATGCAGCGGGGAGATTGTCTGCTGGCGTGGCTGAAGAATAGCGGGGCTGTTTGTTTTCCTTAGGGGAGGAGACGGCCTTGGGGCTCCCCAGCCCTTGGTAATCCTTAGGAACTGCTGACTCTGGGGGCAGGGGAAGGCCTTTATTTGCTGGTAGCAAGCCTTTCTTTTTTAGCAGACTATTAGCATTGAAGTTCATGTGAATGTCACTGTTGATGAAAGGGTATCCATTTTGTACACCGTTATCGGATGGGCAACCATTTTTAATCGGTGCCATGTCATTGTTGTTAGGGTTTCCATTCGGTGTCGTGTCACCACTCGCTGGGTATCCATTTGGTTTGGGGATGAGACCGTGAGGCAAGCCGTTCTCTTGAGGTTTATCTTTGATCTCCACTGACAACTGTCTCTGTGGCGAGGCGGAGGCAGTGGGCTCAAAGTTACCAACACTACTTCCTGTCTGGAAACAGGAAACGGTCTGCCAGTTGGTTTTAAGTTCAGTGGCCCTCAGAGTGCCCTGAGTGTGACCCTGCAAGGGGCCCTGGCCCAGGCTGGTCTGCCTCACACAGAGACTGGCCTGCCTTAAGATGCTCTTGGATGGGTCTGTATTGATGCTGGTCCTGGGCTTGTTGCTCCTCATGGGCTGGACTCGTCTCTGGAGCAGACTATAGATATAACTTTCCACACGTTTGTGGGAGGTGGCGTGTTGGGAGGGGGCGTGTTGGGAGGAAGGGGCTGGCCAAGAGGTGCTCTGAGACACCAGAGGAGCAGGAGCAGGAGCAGGAGCAGGAACACCTTCAAGCTTCTGCCCTTCGCTGGCTCCTTCTCCGCTCATCAAAACCCCCTCCTCTTTCCCATGCCCAGCAAGAGTCTGGAAGAAGATGGGGCTTTGAACTGCCACTGCATGCAGCGGGCTGGGGTAGCGGTAGACGTCGTTGCCGTTCCTGGCCACCAGGTCACAGTGATACTTAGACTGAATGTCTAAGGGAGTGTCCAGGCTCGGTGGGTGGGGGGCAGAGAAGGTGCGGCGGACAGTCCCAGAACTCTGGTCATCGCCCGGCCCCAGGCCCTCGCACTCAGTGCAGCTGCCAAGCTCATCTGGAGAACAAAATTAAAAAATGGTACACTGTTAGAAATGTGCTGCTTGGAAACCTGTCAGAGATGCCTAAATGTCATAAGAATTCCAAAGTAGATGTCAAAAACCAGTGAGCAGGTAAATTAATAAATACATTCCGTGAGCTTTAAATGTTAATCTAGCAGATAGACTGGCATTGCTAGATGGGCTGGGGGAGTAATATCCTCTTTATTTGAATACCCATACAAACTAATCCAATTTAATGGTGAGGTGGGTGTTGTTGAGTGGGTCAATCTCCTTGGAAGTTGTTGACAGTGTGCGCATGCATCCTCTAAATATGCTAAATAAAGGAGGCCGTTAGTTTAGAGGTGCTAATAGATCTTTTGTTTGAGCCTTATCATAGGTGTGGTATTTAAAGCCTAAAGTCAGACAGAGAAAATTGCTTCAGCTGCCAAACGTTTGAAGCTCCCCCGGCATTCTCTGTAGGTCCACTAAACTGAGATCAAATTGTTGTCTAAACAAACTGAGATAATGTGAAGAACAACAGCAAGGACCTGCATACCATAGAATTGGGGCCAGTGTTGTCATAAAAGACAACTCTATGGCACGAGGGTCTTCAAGGGAAGTCGTGTGTGTTTTAGTGTGTGTGTGTGTGTGCGCGTCATTACACAGCAAACAATTGAAAGCGACCAATAAAGACTGAAAAAATTGCATGTGACATCAAATTCAACAAGATAAGATGTGTGGGTCCGGCCATGGGGCAAAGTTTTGAGAAGAAGATAAAAGGCCAGCGCTGAGGGGTGTGTAAAAGGCGGGGGCAGGGGTGAGCGCTGACGAGGACTCTGAAGGTTTCTCTCACCTGCGGATCTGAGCCTGCCGTCGGAGGAGCACAGGGAGGTGTCGAGGGGACTGCATAAGCAGGTGCTGGAGCGACAGCTGAATAAACACTCGCTGAACACAGAGTTGGAGGAGTTGGAAAGGGAGCCCGACGCGCCGTCGCTCAGCTCGTAAAAACCTGAAGAAAGAGTGAGATGGATAGAGAGAATGATGGAGGAAGAGAAAGAGGGGGGACAGGCATTTTAGCACATTGATTTTACACCCTGCAGGGCAGCGAGGAAAGGAGGGAGGGACAGAGAGCTGCTGTCATTCCAAGAATTTATTACTCGACAGCCTGAGCTATTAAAAGAATTGAAGGCACATATCTCAGACCCTTTGAGTGCATGCTTTTGTCTCGAGATTTCAGAGCACCGTTTCCTCTATGTGGACCGTGCTAGTTCATAATTTCATGGCCGGCATTCTTATGAAATAAGCTCTGAACCAGACTGGAATGCTAATCCCATACTAGCAGCTTTCAACTTTCAATGTTGTGTGATTTATTGATTAGAATAAACTAAAGCAACGTATAATGTTTTTGTTCCCTCACATACAAATAATGTGTTTATGGCTGGACATAAAGCATTGTGTAAGATCTTACCTAGTCTGACCTTTAGAGAGAATATTCTCTTGTGACTTGTACAATGCATTCTTCGAAAGAATGGTAATAATTGGGCAGTGTAAGTCACAACAGTTTTAGTTGAGTAAAGGTTGGTGTTGTAGGTAAAGTTGAAGTGTAACTCAGATATGCAGTGTGCCTGGGCAAAAATAACTCAACCAATGTGCACTACTGAATTATTGAAATGACAGAGAACATATTTGACATGACGGGTGTGTAAAAGCTGGACTTGACTAACCGGAGCTTGGCCGGCTGTCCGTCTCCACGTGGTCATGTGCTACCTCTGTGTCCAATCGTAGGTCACTGATCTGTCGGTCAAGCTCCTGTAGCTGACTGATTAGACCAGCATCTCGCCGTCTCAGGCAGTTCTGGAGGAGAGAAACAAACACATATACACACTCAAACTCGTGTTTACTATTTTTATTGTAGACTTTTACACACAGCGCATGTCTCGTCCCAATGTATAAGTGTTACGTCCCCTCCTTTTGTGTAGTGTCCGTATGTAATGTTTTGGGGATATGTGTCTGTTGTTTTGTCTTCCCTTCTGTTTTTCCCTTCGCTATTCCCTTCATTCAGATTGCCGCCTGCTTGCCGTTGGTTCCCTCCCCCTCATCACCCACCATCAGCCATCTGTTGACGGACCAATCAAGAGCCGATCCGTCTAGATTGTACCAAATGAACAGTTTTATGGTTTTTTAAAGAATGGAAGTTACTAGTTAGCTAATTACAAATGAACTAAATTAAGCTTGTTATGGTTCCTTAAAACACTTCTTAAGAGGAGCTAGACTTAGTATTTGTCTTCATCCTATATAGTTATTCATCCTCTACTCCAGATGCAATTGGTTTTGCCAGGAGTTCATCTCGATATTTTGTAACTATTCATCCTCTTAAACAGACTCAAGCATTGTTCTACGTTATAAGTAGACAAATACCTCGCTGTCTGGCGTCTTTATTTTCAGTCCCCTGAACAGACCGGCCCTTAGTTCATTATTCAGTCCACACTGTGAAACATTTAGGGACCCCAGACAGTGAATATAAGCTTCAAAAGCTTGACACAATCCTCAAATGTTTTGGCCTATTTAAACCTATTAGTGCCCCTCTGAAACTAAATCAGAACCACATCTCTGTCTCAAGGGGTGGTGCCTCAAACACGCAGGTTATGCGGCACTAGTCATACATGACCACAACCATATCATGGGGAGCATTCCGCTCTTTTTAACTGTGGTTGAGTCACAAACCAGAGAGTAGGTTTTGCCTGAAGGCCTCAATGGGGAGATGTAGGGAAACAACAGAATGTTTATTTACTTATTTTTGCTCTTGCTCAAGCTGCCATGTCATGTAATGGTTCTCCTGTGAGCATTCTGCCAGTTTGAATCAAATAAGTTCTCCATTTTGATATCAAACTCCTAAACACCAATTACCATTACCATAGACGATTAGGGAAAAACATTTACTACATACCAATTTGAACTATCTTTAAAGATCTATTGTTTGTGTAAGACTCAGGTTTGGCTGTAAACACCCAGAAAGACAGAGGAATTCCAGTTATTTGTTTATACACATAGGAGGAGAATTTCCCAAGACCTCTGAGTTATTCAGATCATTATAAGCTCATAGCTGGTCAGGAGATGAAAGATTATCTAGAACATGGAGGCCTTCGGCTTTACGAATCTCCTCTAGTGAAATTTGACAGGATCTTTAGAGTAGCCAGGGGAGTGCATTCGGAATTCTGCAGCATACCATTTGTTGTTGATGGGGGTGAGGGGTGAGCAAGGATCAGTAATGAAGGCCAGATTCCTGCCAGGCTACACAAGACTATATCAGTCCTGGGCCACTTCCTCTCCTCGTCTGAGCTGGGGGACTGGCAGGCCATAAAGCCAAGCCTCTGACAGCAAGCAGCATAAGTTGATTAATGAGTTCTGGGTTCTAAGCATGCTTTGCCTTTTTAGTGGCCTTTTTTTCCACCAAAATGACCCATTGCAGGGAAGAATCAATCGGAGGCATAGCTAAACAAACCAACTGTTGTTTTGACGGTGAACAACATTAGTATACTTGGGGGTGTTATGTTGACAGTCTGAATCAACACCGAAACACACACAGGATACAGCACTGTGGGTTATTCTTTTGGAATTTTATCAATTTGTTAAAAAAAACTATCGGAGACAAATAAAAAGCTAATACTAGGTTAAATAAATGTAAAATACATGCATGACCTCAATACAGTTGTACAACAATGGTATCTTCTTTCCCTAAACATTCCAGGCCTGATTCAATCCACATCGGGTAAATTGGAAGCGGGTGTGTTTTTAGACCAGTTTAAATGGCCTTAATCTGGAACAACTAAGGCCACAACTGCATGGCACCCTCCAACACTGGCGGGGGGTGGGAGATGTGCTTGTAAAAGTTAATTTCGGTCGCCCCCTAGCCATTGTATTTCATTGCTAAATCTCATTCAAGGGACCAGACCCCCTCGCAGACCACATTAGTGCACCAAGAATCCCGTCCATCCTTCAGGAAGTTTGATTTAAATAACACTCATTCTATTCTTATGTCCATCCTGTCCTGCCATTTCATTTGCAGTTTGCAGAAGGTACTATTTTGGTGCGATTCTTGTGAAATTGTAATTTAAGAAACGTGACAAAATAATATTAGGCCTAAATGATTTCTCCCCGGTTAATAAATAATTAAGGTTTGCTATTTCTGAAAATACTAAACAATATTGTGTGAAATTTTGGCAGCAATAAGTTAATGTGCATGCATATACAAACATAAACTTAGCTGAAGAATGTTAAGGGTTTTCAAATAGATCAATCCCTCTTATTTGTAGCCTAGCAGCCAACAGACGTGCATTCAATAGTTATCAGAATATTCATCAGCATACAAGGGAGGTATGTTTACCACATTAAGTAAAAAAAAAAAAAACCTTACCAGCTGTTTTCTCAGTAATAGGATATTCTCCTCCAAAAGTTTTTCTTCCGAGTTCAAATAATTATCTTCGTTCGTAATGACACACACAGCATCCCCCTTTGGAATCGTGTCCTCCGGTAGACTCAACACATTCTTAACTAGTAACTGCTGTCTCTGTCTCAGATACTCCAGCTCACCAAGACCGGCCAAAGTAGCCTCCAACCTCTCCCGGGTACGCATACGATCCCCCTCTCCTTCCACTCGTTCACGGGAACGAGTATCGCACTCCTTTTTCATGTCCCGCATCTGTGCGCAATCCTTAGAAGCCAGCATCTCCGCAAGAGCAGTAGTTTGCTGCATCGTAGGCATCCACAGACCAAGGGACAGAATGATTTACAACATTGCACTGCTGTTAATACCACTGGATTTAACGAGGTCACTGAAAAGACACTAGGAAATCATATCGCGACTAGTTTAGGAATGACGCACATTTCACAAGTTGATCTGTACTATCTTCCCTGACAGTTTTGTCCAAAACTTTTCCCAATTTGGAACACTCTAAACTGCAGACTCACTGCGGGTTGAATGAAAAGAAAATCGGGTCCTGTGGGCTGTCAGTGCAATGTAGCTGAAAATGTAAATTAAAGTTTTTAGGAGCTTACTTATAATAGGAAAAATAATTATTCAAATTCCTCATGCAATAACGGCATAAATGCCAAAGAGAACTATTCTGTTCTCCTCACTGAGAATACGGAGCAAGCGGCCTAAATGAAGATTGGTGAATGCGCCGTCGGACTAAAACCATCTCTTGTCTGGTAGAAACCCACCACCCACCTCCGTGGTGCCCAATGTGTCTTAAAGTCCGCCCTTTTCATTCCGTCTGTTCGCTCGCAAAAACATTCACCTATTTCTAGAAAAACCTGGAAATACAAAAGAATACGCAAGAATGGAAATGTAAAACTAAAGAAGAACTTTAATGTGATATGGACAATATTTGTCAATAATCACGTTTTTCCAATAGACCCAAGACGTTTTCACAACCACAATAGCCTAGCTTTATAATGCGATTACTAAATGTCATAAACGCACTAATAATAATAATAATAATAATAATAATAATAATAATAATAATAATAATAATAATAATAATAATAATGACAAACAAACAAATAAACAAACAAACAAACAAACACATAAATAAATAAATCTACGAAAAGGAAAAATACTGTAAATAGCCAAAGGGTGCGCCTTTTGGCACATTATTAGTAAGAGAAAGAGGTTGGTCCGATCAAAAGAGAAGTGCGCCCTCCACTGTCTGTAAAACCACTAGAGAGAATGCCAAAACAAAAAGTATACAAATTATTGAATGTCTTCCGTCTTATTTAATTTGACTGAATTCATTAATTTCATATAGAGTGTGCTTGCCCAATAGAAATCCAGACTTACAGTATTTGTCATGTGTACAAAACATCTGACAGCTGAAATAAAACTAATTTAGACGGCTGGCTGCATCTCTTGAATAGAAAGGATTTGCAGTACTGATATTGAAATATTTAAAAGGCACTGGAGTAGTTATTATTTTAATTAAAACCCTAACCACATTTATCCTATCTTATTTTCGCTCTATCTCCTCCCTATTCTTAACACCCCCAACAAACAGACAGACACACACACACACACACACACACACACACACACACACACACACACACACACACACACACACACACACACACACACACACACACAGACACAATTGCGTACCACAGGTATTACAACTTTAACTTGAGACAGTCTGGGATTTGTATGAATCCAGGTCTCTCAAAGATAGGTCTGAATTCTGAATTAAAATTTGTTTCAAGGCAGAACAATAAATATCCCAAATAATATACGCAGACAGAAACTTAGGATTTGGATGTAAATAGTTTATCAATAGAGAACAATGGTAGAAACCAGATTTAATGTTTTTATTTCCAACCCAAACTTGACGAATGATAAATGCTGTAAATGCATAGAATCGGGAATTACTTGGTCTTTACAATTTGTCACTACATAAAAACAAACTACCTGAGAAGTGTGTGATGCTGCAGCCCCGCTCTAACAGACTGAACTGAGGGTAAATACAAAACCTAATGAGATTAACCACCTAGTGGGCAAATGTTTGGTTTACTACAGAGGTAGGAAGTGATTCATTAATTGATTCATTGATTATGGTCTAACTAGTGTATTTACTTTTGTGTGTACTTTTGTGTTTTACATTTATGTACATTTCCTTCTTAGCGTGAAGCTCACTAAAGTCTACCAAATAATTATCAATATGTAGTAAGTTCAACTTAATAGCTGTTCAAAAAAATACTCTATATGCACAGATACAAAATCAGACTAAAGCTACTTTTTAGAATTCTGAACAGAAGCAGATCCTGTCTGTCGCCTGATAAAATACATAAACGCTAAAACACAGCCACTGACAGATTTCTTCTGAAAGGAATATCAGAAAAAGCTTTTCAAATGAACAAACACACAAACACACAAAGTAGATTCAGAATTTCTCCTAACTAATCTAGTGCGATTAATTACCTCATGTATTTTGTAAGGCCCATTTAATGAGAATAGGGGGGCATTATGCAGGTCTGGAGGTAATTAATATATCTAAATACTTCAAAGCAAAGGGGTGAACTCACCATGCCACAGTACAAATTGAGCAAGCACACATTGGAATAGGTTTCTATATTCACAAGAGGCTTAAAGTGCTGGTGCTCCTACACCTTCCCTTTTCCCTCTCACTTTGAACAGGTTATATGGCTCAATGGTTATCAAGAAAAATACATTTGTACTGTATGCAACAATGTATTTATTGTGAACTTAAATAGTCAAATAAAATGAGGTTATGTCCCAGAACAACATAGGTCCAGGTTCTAAGTAGGATATGGTATTAACCATACTACATTGGTCAAAAAGCAAGATCATCATAGAATGTTTATCAGAAGATACATTTCTCCCAATGGAGGCTGAGTTCAAAGAGTGTGTCCCAATGTCAAAGTGAAGTTATTGAACTCATGCGTGTATTCAGTTACAGGTAGAGTTTATATTAGTTAATAAATGAAAAATAATATAACATCCTGTATTGTTTTTTAACACGATGCAAAATGAAACACAAAAGCTCTGCTGTTTGATTGAACAAAGATGACGGGCAGAAATCACAAACACCATACAGCAATCTATTTATTAAGGTAGAGACATGACTATTTTATTAAATGCATTTGAATATTTTAGCTGTCTGTATATGTCTGCCTCAGACAATTAAAATGACATTGTTTATTTCATTGCCCAACAGTCTCCCTTAGAGGTACCCCCTACCGTCCCTATCTGTATCATCACAGTTCAGTTTAGTTTTGCTTCCAACAGTGCTGTCTCCCTTTAGGGGGCATTGAAAACTCACGTTGAATTTATGAGAGGACTGAGCAGCATGGTTAATGACCTGCAGTCTGGCATGGCGTCAGCGTTCGGTACAGTACAACACAGCCCAAACCCCCGAGTTGCTATCACATTCACCTTAGCGGACTCTGCCTGGATACAGCGTGCTCCTCTAGCTTAATGTATAGTTTCATTTGGCAACATATTTCAGTATGTCTGACTTATAAGACCAAATCCATAGTATCATAAATCCAGTATGTTCGTGCTAGTACAACATTTGGAGAAACCAAAGTTCTGAGCTAAGCGGCTTGCCGATTAAGACTTTATGTTGGCTTTGAGGGGCCGCCGCCTGGTTACCACACAGATGCTTACTTTCCATGGCCAGCTATTGTCGTTAGGAGCACAACATACATTCTTGTATTGATAGGCGGCTAAATTCTTTTGATAAACAGGAAATACTGTTCAAAGCATTTGTAATCCACTGCATTATAGCTTACTGTATATACATCATAATGTAGTTCTCATCCTGTAGACTAGTTGCATTACTAGAAAAGTACATTTATTTTCTGCTTCCAGCATCCTAATTATAGATTATGGATTTATTGTATTAACCAGAAGGGTGTTCAGACTTTGAGGCTAGACTGACTTGGCTTCAAAAGCACTCACACTCAAACATTTAGCTGTTACACGTAATACTGTTAAACCCTACACATGCCCTTTTCACTCTCCCCTTCTCTGACACACATACACACATGCACACACCTGACCCAGATCTAGTTTCTCAAGGTGGGCTACTTTCCTCCTCCCCTGCTCTGCCCTGGACCAGTCAGGCCCCATAGGCCAGGCAGCGATCCCTAGTGATGAGAGCTCTAAGCTGCTAACCACCCAGCCACGGTAGGGGTTTAGCAGGGCTTTAACCAACACCCAGCCAGTGCTTCTGGAGTGGCCCATATACAGGCCTTGAATCCCAAGGACAGAGGAGGGTTGTTCGTGAGATACGACTTGGTGGGGGTTAGGGGCAGGAAAGGTACAGCAGAGCTACCAAACATTTTCACAGACAGAATTGCGGGGGCTTTTAGACGGAGTGGGACAGGGGATCAGCTGGGAAAAGTTGTGGGAAGGGTCAGCAATGAACAGTACAAGAGTTCTGTTTTCCCATAATGTGTAACTTTAAAAAATTCTGTAAAAACACAAAAACTTGGGGCCACACATATGATGAGTTTTTCCATATGTTATAATTGATTGAATATTCTTATTGCAGTCTCAGTTTCTCTGGCAGATCATTCCATCTAAACTTCTCTGAACCGTACCAATCCACATTATGCATTTTTTAAGGCTCATTGTCATATTTACTAATTATTCTCATCATGAAATGATACTGTTTATGTTTATTTCATTATTTCAACATGAATTGAAAGGCGTGCCTTAAATATCTATGAACCACTGTTACCATGAAATTGATTGAAACAGACAAAACGTGTTTTTCCTTCTGCTTTTAGCTTTTTTTCCACTCAAGCCTCTTAACATTTAATTTGCATTTTCGAGACGGGGAAGCACTCTCCAAGGATAATGCTGTCTTCGGATTTTGTCCAAAGAAAGAAACAGGAGGCAGCGATAAGCGCTAATTCCATAAGGACTAATTCTATGTTGCATTATCTTAGGCTGTGTATGAAGAAACAAGGGAGAGACACCAGGGCAGATAACAATAGCTAACCACTAACATCATTGCTCATTCAGACAGGCCGGCCAGTGTTAAGTTGTTCTTTAATCCTCCCCTTCTCCTCCAGGCATTTCCATGGCAAGGTTATGGTGATGCTGTCGTCATAGCAACGCATCATCATTTGCCTCCCCCATGTCTGTTAGTGATGCAGCCCAGTGATTTGTGGGTACTTAGACCCAGCCTATCTACAGATAATTGCCTTTCCTTTCTTACCTGAGGTGAACACACTGGCCCTTTCTCTGTCTCTCTATCTTTTGCACACCTGTTCTTCAAACTCACACACTGTACTGTACTCCCACACACACTCTCCTTTCTCCGTATTCATTTATCTCTCTTTCTTTATTGCTCCCTCTCCCTCTGTTCCTGTGAGGCATTTGGCGGCTCTTCAATGTCTGCTTCACTGGCTTTCTCTCACTGGGTTGTCTGACCAGACTTGGAGCCTAGATCTAAAGAATGAAGTTTCAAATCATGGCAGAGACTGAGTTTAGCAGGGCAAGAAAGGTTGTCTCAACCAAGACGACCTCTCTCTGGCATGGCAGCAGGTTGCACGCTCAGTGTCTGGTTCTTCAGCGGTTTCTCTGGTCTCTACAGAGAAAGACTGTCTAGCACAGAATTATTTTTCCTTGTGAAAGAAAAACATTTAACATGCTCTTTAAAATATATACTGTATATTCAGCATGATCAACGTAAACCTTGACATCAAATAGGATCTGTTCCTTGGCTTGTGATATGATGATTTTTTCAGGGTCCCTTCTCTGTACTCTCTGTACAAAGAACAAAAGGTTACAGCTCTCCTTGATGAGGTAATGCCTAGGAGGACCACCGCTACCATTAGTGCCTTTAACACGTGGCAGAAATATGGGAAGCATTATCTAATGCAAGGTGTTCCCACCTTCTTGTTTGTATCGTCCTACATAAAGTATCCATGAAAAATTGAAACTCTCTTCTCTTCCTACTGTTGTCGACGGTCTCATGTTAAGTATAGCTACCACGTGTGCATTGTCCATGGTCTGGGCCTAGAACTAATAAACCCCTGTCTTAACCTTTTACCCAAGAAGTTCTAATTATTCTTCAAGTCTAATTATTTGGCAATGCAAGATTTCACCATTAAAGCTTGAAAAACAGAAGCACACATATATAACCCTGTGACCAAGATAAGCATGTGCAGAATGTTCTATAATCAAATAGAGTAAGCTACCCTCAGATGTATAACATTATGCAATATCATTTCTCAAAGCCCCTTTCCCCTTTGAAACTCAGTGCACAGTATGAACATTGTATCCGCTGGCCTTACACAAATGCCTTTAAAGGTCATAAAAGTTTAAAGAGAGAACTCAAATATGTTTTAAGAATTGATAGCTATTAGCTACTATCCCAAAAATAAACTGAGAATGGCCTATTGTTCTGTGATAAAAACAACCTTGTCTCTCCTTTGAGAGTGAAGAGAGAGAAAATGATTTTTTGAGTGCTCTTCAACACATGTACATATATATGTACGTATATGTATAGCTCTCTGAAGAAAACAGAGGACATCCCTGGGAGAAATGAACAGTGCTTTCTAAACACAATAGGGAATAAACTCTTCTGGAAGCCTGGAATCAAAGCAATATTGCTCAAGTAAGGCTAGCTAATAATAATACAAAAATGAAGTTCAAAAGTGCGATAATAGCTCCATAGACATTCAGTCAAACTGACAGGTCTCAGTCTTCGAGGTATCAAAGACGTTTCTGCACCTTTTAACATTTTAAAGGTACAAAATATTGTTAAATGTAACCCTCCAAAAGGTGTTGCAACTCAAATACAGCATCCTTGTGGTCATCTGATTCCGTCAATGGAAACGTAGCACAAGCATTACAGGGGCCATGACTTTATCTTCCCAAAAGAACAAACATTTGGGGTTTTACTGAATCAGTTGCAACACCGGAATGGGGAACAGCAGACAGAGGGACAGAGACAGACATACACAAATCTGTGTGAGTCATTCATTATAAATTGGTAGAGCAATTCAATCCACTGGGAGGCTAGTGTGTGAGAAAAAGACAAGTCAGATAAACAGAGATATTCATCACCCACCTCTTTTTCCCTCTCTCTCTCTCTCTCTCTCTCTCTCTCTCTCTCTCTCTCTCTCTCTCTCTCTCTCTCTCTCTCTCTCTCTCTCTCTCTCTCTCTCTCTCTCTCTCTCTCTCTCTCTCTCTCTCTCTCTCTCTCTCTCTCTCTCTCTCTCTCTCTCTCTCTCTCTCTCTCTCTCTCTCTCTCTCTCACCTTCATCAATCATCATCAAGCATCTTTAAAGCTTGTACATAGCCCCGTCATTTCAGAGCAGCAGTTGTGTGAAAATTCTGTTACACAGGAAAACATCTTTACCTACATTAGTACCTAATGAAACTGTAAAAAAAACTCTGTTCTTTCTGAACACAAGATAGGTTTAAGTAAACCAAGTTGGACTGAAGTTGAGCCTTTTGGAACACGCTTAGATGAAGGATGGGAATATTGATTTAAAGCAAGAAACACACCATTTTCCCATGTCAGCCAGCTTCGCTGTTATGGGTATGGGGAGATAGCGGCTGAATTGAATTCAATGGATTTGCTTGGCCTGTATCAATATTTACCATAATGAGTCTTATTATACCAGCTGCAGTATACCCTTGTGGGATGATATTTCTGTGGGATCTTCTTTTTTCTTTCAATAGGCATTGTGACTAAAGATTTAATGATATCCTGTTCAGTCTTTTTCTATTTGAGGCTATTGTCTCACGACACAAACCAAAACTGTCTGTGTTTGGAGCCTCAGGCTAAGCCCGAGGATATCAATTCTGTTTTCAGAGCAACTGGTAGGCTGGCTTTCTCCTTTTCCAATTAGGATGGTTCTCTGTAATTACTTTACAAAGCTGAGTGTTTGAATGATTTTTTTCTCAGTTCTTGTATTATTTATTGTGAGACTCTAACCTGCTTCGGTTTTCTTCATCCTCCATCTGTGAACCCTAGCCCCACCCACCCACACACACACACACACACACACACACACACACACACACACACAAAACAAAGCACTGCACATACAAACACTGCTAAATAAATAATTATTGGCATTACAGTATATAGAGCCATAGAATCCTTGTCCCACTCTGGCTGGCACGCACAACTCTGGGCCTGCACACACAGGCTGGGTTTCTCTGTAGTAAAACTAACTGGTGCCTAGCCCCTTAAACGCTTCCAGTATTGTTGT
>JAPMUY010004136.1:0-20000 GCA_026901105.3 Galaxias olidus
GTTGGTAACTTTAAACGGTTCAGTTATCAACTGCCATTTACTCTCAATGCATCGCATTCAAATTGTAATATTTAATTGGCTAAAGCCAACAGAATTGCATCTAACGTTACCTCAGTTAATGTTTAATATATCATGCCAGACATTGAATATCTGAGGCAATATTAGCGTTAACGCTCTTTACTCCCACAAAAAAAGCTTTACCATACGAACGTGGAAGTTCGTTATCCAGCTAACGTTAGCTAACGTTCGCGTTCAATTAACATTAAACGTAGCGAATTCGCGTCTTGATATTAATTGTTTGAAGCAAGGCAAATTTAATTAGGATTTAACGTTACCTTTGCAGTAACTTCTGGAGTTGTGGTCGTATCTACTGCGGAGTCAGCCATAGTTAGTTTTGTGGATAAACTTTAAAGATTCCTCTATATTAAAATACCGGCTGCTGCCTCCGCTTAAATTGACGGCGATTAGTCAGAGGCTGTGTTGAAGAGTGATGTAAAAGTAGATTCATCTGTTCTTTCGAATCGTTGAAAATATTCGCTACTCGATGTGAAATCCCATTGGCCAATACATGTGTAGGAAATATTCTATTGGATTCATTTGTTGTCAATCTTCCAAAACTAACCCGCCTCTCAGTCGTGGTTCTCTCTCTGGATTGGTCATTTGATTTAAAAGCCTTGGACAAAACGCGGTGATTTTCTCAGTAAATCTTTGGCTCGAAGGAACATAACAAAATTAATCAAATTGTAAGACACAAATATGGCACTTGTCGACATTTATATAAGTGACTAGTTATATATTCCAAATGTAATTGACCATACTGTAGGCGTTTAATTTGTTTGTGTGCGTTTTTATAAGACACGTTAGATCACTGCCTTTTGTCCTCAGAGCGCCCCTTTCCTAGTTTCCTCAAGAGCTCTTGGGGTGTCAAATTACATACGTAACGCTAGTGACGTAAAACCATTTATTTACTGATCCCCTCTGCTGGCAAATTAAGATCTTCTTATTTTTTATGTTTATTTAATTCATTGCTTTTGGAATTATTGTAAAGGGGACTGTGCAGAAAAATCCTATTCATGAGCATTTAGTCAGTACATGTGACAGAAAAGGCCTCTTACAGAGGTACAGGTAGGGCTAAGTGTTCAGTAAGTAGGTTAGGGGAATACAATGCATGCATGCTGAGGTCAGGTCAGAAATCAAGGCTTTATTTGAGGCCACATCATTTCATGGAAGGAAAGTTAATGCTGAGCACAAAGGCCTGGGTCACTGAGTAATTAAAGTGTACCTGTCTAATTTGTGATTGTAGGGGACAGATTGTACAGTGATGCTAAGGGTGGGGGTGCTATAAGCGTATGGTGAGGATATACATCACCTTTAACTTGCACACCAGATTACAGCAGTTGTGTATCTTGATTATTTAGGTATTAGCCACACTCTATGTAAGCTTCAGTGTGTACAATCTACCTCTTTAAAAATGCCTTAGTTTAATCATTAAAAATCCTTCTTACTTGCCACATATTGCTCTAATTGGCCACTGTGCGACTTATCAGACTGACTCTTACTTGCCACATATTGCTCTAATTGGCCACTGTGCGACTTATCAGACTGACTGTGGGGGTATTTTATGGCAGAGGGAGCAACTGGGTGTGTGCCATGATGCAGTTAAAAAAAAATTAAAATGCTTTTTGTGCATCTGATTCCTATTTCTATATTAATATTCTGCACATGTTGTATTTACAGTAAATCAGTGTTTACAGATGAAACTTAATTTCTCGGTCGATTTCTCAACAAAAGATAACACCTGTTTGCGTAACTGTAATTTGTGTGGTGCCTGGTATAACTGTCAAAGCCTGTTGTTTCCTGTCCTTAAGTTTATTTGAGGCGAGCCCTGCCCTCATTTTGTCCTACTTACTCATCTCACGTAAGGAGCGGCTTTGTGAACATGTCAAGGAGCAGCCCCTGAAATGTTATTGTCTCTACAGTACATTTCTGGGCTTTCATATGCTTTTACATAAGAATACAGCTTTGTATTCTTCTATGAGTGTTGCAAGAGCTATATTTCAGTGTGATGGCAGGTTTGATTCGTAGTCTGTGGGAGTCTAGTCAACTGTCCAATCGCATATTGCATGTTTTTAGACGAGGCAATGTTTCTGTACTTGGTTGACAATTAATCCATATATGAATACATGAGAATCAATTCCTTCTTTAAGATCTTTTGGACTTTTAGTGTTCGACTTTAAAGAGATTTGTGTATTTTCTTATCATCGGTCCACATATTCGCAGTTGAATGGCTAGTGGATATTTACTTGATTCTATAAACTGTCCAAGCCTACTTCAAGATAGGAATTTGCTGTTTGAACATTTTTAAATGTTTATGAAAAAATCATGAAGTCAAATTAAGTCAAAATACTTTGGACAATAGGGTCCCCCTAAGGCCCTTTTAGACTTTTAACAATCACTACAAACCTTTTTTATTCAAATCAAAAGTGTGTCAATGAAAACAATACAACCCTGGCAGATTGGACGAAGACCCAGCAAATCAAGTTCTGATGCCTGTTCCAATCCAATTGTTTGGCATCGCAACCTTGCACGACGGGAACGGATTCCCCTTAAGCATGGGGAGGGGGTAAAAGAAGAGGAGCTAAACTGTATTAATATGCCCTAGATGATTGATACTTATACTAATTTATTAACAATAAAAATATATATGTTCACTTAAAACCTTAGCAAATTGCATTTTAAAACACATTTGCATTAAATTAATTAAACGTAACAGAAACTAAACTAAGTAGTCAAACTTTAAATCATAGATTTCTTGAAAAATTTATTGAAAAAGTTTACTTCAACATAATGTGACCAGGTCATTGTCCCTGCAATCTCACAGAACCATGCTTAAGAGGGTGTGAATGCTCATCATCAAGTCTCAGGCTATGGGATGATGTAGCTGTGAAATGAGCCATTGTGGCTTGCAAATGTAAAATAAAATAGTGCAAAACTTTAAAGACAATTATATTGCCTTATATATATATATATATATATATATATATATATATATATATATATATATATATATATATATATATATATATATATATATATATGCAGCAATTATATTGATATGATGGTACCATTCGGTAACGGTTGATCATGGCGCTGTGCAGTAAAGTTACAGTGCCTTTTCAATTAGGAAATGAAGACCATGTGGGGACCACAGAGCAGAGAAACTGACGTCTTCAAGTGGAATAGCCTCAGTGTGTGCATAACTCAGATCCACAGGAGAAACAGTCACAGTCTAAAAGCAGCAGGCGGTCTTTCTAACTGACTGGAAAATGGGAGCAATCAGGGAGGGAGAAAAAGAGCTTGTGAGATCATTTCCTGTTCTTTTTTCCCCTTCTTGTTTGCCTGCTGCCTCAACATGTCTGTTTGGTTATTGGTTTTCTATCCCAAATTCCACTGTGGCATTTTACTATACTGCGTCTCAAAGTTGTGCAGAAAGACAAAAGGACTGCAAAAAATAATGTAACACATTCCATGTTGGAGGCAGCACGGTGGCTCGGTGGTTAGCACTGTTGCCTCACAGCAAGAAGGTCCTGGGTTCAATCCCCACCTGACCCAAGGGCGTTTCTGTGTGGAGTTTGCATGTTCTCCCCGTGTGTTCGCGTGGGTTTCCTCCGGGTACTCCGGTTTCCTCCCACAGTCCAAAAACATGCAGGTTAATTGGTGACTCTAAATTGCCCGTGGGTGTGAATGTGAGTGTGAGTTGTTGTCTGTCCCTATATGTCGGCCCTGTGATAGACTGGCGACCTGTCCAGGGTGTACCCCGCCTCTCGCCCTGTGTCCGCTGGGATAGGCTCCAGCTCCCCCCGTGACCCTGTACAGGATAAGCGGTAAAGTTAATGGATGGATGGATGGATTCCATGTTGGTGTAAGAATAAGGATATACACCAGCTATACTGGTGTAAAGTCCAATTTAATGTATGCTATTTTCCACTGACTAAGAAAGTTGTTTAAAAGAACATTACACCTGGAAAAGGTTAAGATAGCACTCTGTGTAGCACCAGGCCACACAGAATAGGGCCATTGTTTAGGGCAGACTGGTCCATCCAAACTGAAAAGATATTGTATCCACAGTTTAGGAACTTTTATTTAACAGAACACCAGCTTCATATCAGATCCTCTGAAAAGTGCTGTCTATCTGAACATCTGATCGGATCATGATCTGATTTTTGCTCTATATCAACTGCAAATGTAAGTGGTACGAAGGATTTGAAACCTGACCTGTGGAATGTCGGTGCTTGAGGGTAGAGGAGACAGGGGGTCATCAAAGAGCTGGGGTCAGGATTAGGCGGGGGAAGGGTCTCCGTAATTGGACGAATTGTTAGGGGCAAACTAAGGTCTTTTCTTCCGAACAGTGGCGTCCTGCATGACATGGTGTCTTTGAGGGCTTCTTAGGTTGACCCAACAGAGCATTGGGACAACATCTAAGTCAACTTCTCTGAAGTGATTCACTGAAGTAGTACCCACAAAGTGTGGCCTACTTTTATACTACCAACAACTATTTGATTAATTTATCATTCACTTCTTTTGACACAAAGTGTACTACCTACAAGAACTCTAGTTCTATGACTGTGTTTGATTAAGGCTGGCCAGACCATCACGGAATGTGACCCCTGGTCCTTACCCTGAGTGGACATGGTCCCTCCTAATCGACAGGAACAACGAGGCATGCAATCATTAATTTAAGTGAGTTTAAATGTCGTTCAATTTAATCAAGATTGAAAAGCAAATGACCTATATTTTCTGCAAATACAGGGAAAGGCAATGTGGACTAAAAAGGATAGATTGATTGACTTGGAGCCAGTTGTTGGAAAATCATAATCTACCAGGATAAACTAAATATTTAAATTAAACCTAGCTCATGCTCAACATCTGACACCTTTCATGTCTCTTGAGCAATATAGCGGGAGTTAACAGGTTGATGACTGTTTTAATCATGGACAGAATTTATCTTCTGACTTGTAGCCTACTTTTACTATGTTGGAGCACCTTTATTCACCTTAAACCTCCACCCCCACAATTGCCTTGTCAAAGGAAAATGGAAATTTCCAGTCATTCGTGGGGGGTTTATTTTAGGCACTGCTCCTCCTTTTTTCCCGCCTTTTATTTGACCTTCTCCTTCCTACCGGCCTGAATAATTAGGTGCAGCCATGCCTCTTTCTTTTTCTCTTTGTTAAACAGAGATCTATTTGGTGATGTTGGATTGCAATCTAAATTGCTTCCGACTGCATGCATTTCCCACTCTTTTGTATATATCATACTTTGGTGAAATCCACTATATATCGTCTTGTTACTAAGATGTTTAACTATCATTTCATTGGGTTTCTTGGAGGTAGTCTATCAACTTCACCAGATTCTCCAGTTTCCTTTTGTCCCTGATCTGCACAAAATCTTCCTGAAGCATAAATGCTCTATGGCTCTCTTTTGTGTTCTGTTATTCAAGAGTATCTCATGGATCTATGAGACAGTGGCTTGGAACCAACTCAGCGTAACAATGACAGCTCATGACCAGAGATGAACGTGGGCTGTTATGGCATCGCAGAGCAGATGGTGCATTTGCATTTCCCCGTGCCAGCTGATCAGACATTCTGGTTTGAAATCTCAACACATTCTTTCTGACTTTGAAGATATCCTTCTAAACCTCCCTTGACATTTCAAAGATCCCAGACAAAAGTTTGAAATGCAGGTGAGCCCTTTGTAAGGAGTGATGAAGAATACTTAAGTTTTGTTTGGAGTAGATGGGAAACCGTGGATACTATTGGACCGTTGTTGCAGCGAACCAAGGTTGCGGGGGAAGTGACACCTACCTCATTCTTGGTGGGTTTAGGACTTCCTCCTCTTCAATGAGACTGGGAACACTGAGACCCCTCTGTGCACACATGGGCAGGCTTGCTGCTAGATAAGGATATGTTTTAGATAAGCTCAAGAAGATGGAGCCCATAGAGACAGCTGAAGTGGAGGGCTTCAAGTGTACACGAGGCCACACTGACCTTAGCCCCATTGTGAAGCACCAACAAAGAACCATCTGCACAGCAACCAGAGCATAAGCAAGAAACACATTCAGTCACACTAGAACTCAGAGGAAGGGGTGGGGGAGGGAATGATAGGGACCTGGAGAGAGCGAGATGGAAGGAGAGGAGCATGAACGGAGGAGGGTAGAAAATGGGAGTGACAGGTCTCATAAAGAGACAATTCCATTGATTATAGGCTGGGAGCGTGGACCAACACAACAGACTACAGCCTAAATGTGGACTCAAGAAACATATTTTTTTCTTATTAAAGGGATGCGATTAGTGAGTTTAATTTTGCAGCTGGAAAAATAAATGACACCTTCATTCTGTTTGCAAAAGGGGTGCCATTTTTATTAAGTACGACCGATTGTCTCACACGAGTTACACATCTGAAATGTATGCATACAGATCTTCATTCAGTGCAGAAGCATCTTCACTCCACACACGCACATTTTGTCAGAGATATTCTTCTTAACTGTAACTGACTAAAACATTTGAGCATGGATTGGCCCACCCAAATCAGGTGCTTGCCTGATTAGTTAACTATTGAAGACACTGTTAACAAATCTGTGAGAGGATCAATGCTACTACATTTTGACCAATTGGTGAGCAACAGAAAATGCTGGCTTTAACAGGAAAGTGTCTTTGCCGTCTTACTAAGACTCAATAGTTCACCAATCACGCAACAGCAGTAGCGTAGCCATGGGTGGGCCTGGATGGGCCCACGCCCACCCACTGAGCATCCATAACCACCCAATCAGATTGCCTTTCTGTGCATACATTTGATATTAATAAGAAACCAGCGTAGGACAAAATTGTCTGACCCAATCACATTTCAGTATATTTAAAAAAATCTGATCTTCGTTTGATCTCTTTCTTCAGCCTTTGTCGTTGAAATTTGGCCAAACATTGGTGACGATAAAAGAAATGGCTAAACAAAGCAGTTTGTTAAAAGTTGTTGTGCCTGTCACATATCTGTGGATGTCAAAACCGAGGTTGTCTAGGTTATTGTGTGTCATGGATATTGTCTGTTTTTTTATGATTAATATCCTCCCCCCACCCCCTCATTGTAAATCACCATTAATGTGATTGGTGCTGGTTAAATATTTTCAAATGCAGAGAATTTGGATAGTAAGTGCAAGTGTGTATTTGAGCATACGACCTACAGTCTATGTATGTGTAATTTTCAGAGCTTGTTCAGTGTGATTGATACTGGGCCCACCCAATCTTCTCTCAGGTCCCCCTACATACGAATTCTTGGCAACGTGAACCTGATTTGGGCTGGCCATTCCGTTCTGAAATGTTTTAGTCAGTCAAAGTTCAGCAAAATATTGCTGACAAAATGTGAATCTGTGCAGTGAAGATTTGCAAAAGCAGAATGTATCTGTCTGCATAAATTTAAGATTTGCAACTTGCATGAGATAATTGCATCCTTTTAATCTTTCGAGAGTAGATTTATTTAAGAGATTAATTCGCTTTTCAATTTACAAGGGGTCATTTAAGGCAAACGTTTAACCTCCAAGCCTTATCAATTTCCATCACCTTTCGTTTACAGCATACTTTCTTTCCCAACAAGTTTCTCTAGTGAGGTGGAAACTGGGTGGATGCTTTCCCCAGTGAGGATAATGGATGGATTACAGTGCTTTGTGTTGTTTGTTAAATGTTCAAATGGAAATAGCAACATCAGTCTTGTTCCCTAGTACTGGTTAATTGCAGATTATTTCTGTCATCTGAAACATAGTGTTTTACAACAGTGACACCATTAAGAATAAAACAATGCCTGCGGCATCTGGAAAAAAAGTAATCTCATGATGATCCACAAGGTTAGTCCTTGAAATCAGCATTGCTTAGCAACAGCAGTGCACATCTTTTTTGCTGGTGTGATGGCAGGGACCCCCGGTCTTTCTGCCGCCCAGTGGCAGCTGAGTAAGAAGGATACAGCGTTTAGGGAACTGCCAACCAGGCTAACCAATCAAAGCTACTGCAGTAAAACGGCAACACTGACCATATACTCAACTCTGGAATAATCAAAATGGCTTCCATATGCAAATTGCCAGATAGATGCTTCTCTCTCTCCCTCCAGGCAAACGGCGTTTGAAAATAAATACTGCCAGACGATTGGCCCACATAATGCTTCAGACCTCACAGTGGTGGTAGCTTAGCAACACACTGGTGGGTGAAGGGGGGCTTTATGGGTTGGGGGAGGGGGAGGGCAGTACTCTGAGGGCCGACAGACTAGGGAAATACCTGGCACAACTCCCAAATAAACAAACTGAGGGAAAGCTGGGAAATAAGAGAGGGAGAATGTGTCTATTTTGTCGTGTCAAGACAGATAGTGGAGTTGTTGATGATGAAGGGAAGCGGTGTTTTTATCCTTGATTTGGTGCTGCCTAAACATTATGGCCCGGTTTCCCGAACAGGGATTAAGCCAAGTCCTAGACTAAAAAACATTTTCAATGGAGAATCTCCATTGACAGTGAGATTTAGTCTAGAACTAGGCTTAATCCCTGTACGGGAAACCGGGCCTATATGTTTTTGCAAATGGAGAACAGATGCTGAGAACAGGATGTAGACGTAAACACCTTGCTAAATTTGGTTACCATGAAACTTGCTCAGAGGAAGTCAAAAGCACTACTTTGTGCATGGTAGCCTATTTAAAATTGTATTTTCTGTAGCACAATAACAAACGACAGGACAACTCTTAAAACAGAGAAAGGAGGACTGAAGAAATGAAAAGTCAGGGGCCTTAAAACAAGCTTAGCAGGATGTGGACTGTTGGAAACGATAAGCGACACGGAGGATTGAGATAGAGAGAACAAATGAACAGGACACAGATTAGTTTGTAGAACTCAGATAAGAGTATAGCCCCTGCAGGCACTGTGTCTATGTCTCTGTCCATGACTATTGAGCGCAGGCCTGAAGATGTGTGGGTGTAAATATATCTCAGAACGAGACAGATTTGATGGTTACTTTCCTCCCTTGAACAAAACCTAAAAATATAGATACAGCAGAGCTGGAGGAAGGGTAAGAAAAGATACGACCAGCCAAGGGACAAAAAGTTGAAACAGCATTCGGAAAAGAAGAAAAAAATACAGAGGAACAGCCCAGGAAGAGAAAGCGAAGAAAAGAAGGATAGCCATAAATGCTCTTATATGGAGAAGAAGAGGGGTGGTAGGCTACTGGTAGGTAGGGCCTCTGGGAGGAGGTGGGCCTTGGTACCGGCTGAGCATGCGGGCGGTCTCTAAGGGCGATCAGGAGCCTTTGTCAGGAGCAGGAAATGAGGCTCTGTTGTGATTAAAGGGAGGGTTTCTATGGCAATGCAGAGGGCCGCGTGCACAGAGCATTTGCCGAGAAAGGTGGGGGCTAGGAGAGAGTAGAATTTCTAAGAGAACAGCCTCCTCCTTCTCGTCTCCCTCTCTGTTTCCCTCCTTCTTGCTCGTAGCTGCCCCTTTATCTCTGATCATCTGTTTTCATAGCCACACAGGCGAGCCTCAGAGAAATTTTCTTGAGCAAACCGAGTCATAAATGCTTTCAGAGAAACAGTTCCACTTCCCACAAACACCAATGTGAAATGTCTCTGTGAACAAAAAAACACATTAAAATTCCTTCAATAACAAATGTGGCAAAATGTGCGATCATAAAATCTACAAGTAAACACAGAACAGTTAACCTTTAACCTAAATAACTATATTTAAATGAATAAATATGAGCATTTTAGCTAACATTTTCCAAATCCACATAGGTTTCATTCCACTCCACAGCCACAAGTGAAACCATAACTAAAACCCTTTGCGGGGCTGTGACCCTTCCAAAACTATAAATAGAACAGGATTTGTTAATTGTTTAAATGGTGGAAACCATTAAAAACTAAAACAATCATCACTCCAATTAACTTTCTAAAAGAGGTTCATATTACTTCCTTTTGAATACTATTGCTTGTGCTAGCCCCTATCACCACCAAAAGTGAAGCTGTCCCTTTGATGTGTGAATGTATTGGCGCGTGTTTGAAGAGTATTTCTAAGTAGAGCTCTTCCTCTTGATAATAAAGATATGCTGCATGCCGAAGTTGTAAACAGAGGGCCACACATATTACGGTTCATATTTGTGGATATTGAAATGCTATGGAAATCCCCCTGGTCGTGGTGGCGCGCACAACAACTACCTGGAAGTGTAAAGGAGAACTGCCCATGGGTGTAGTTTCAGTTGTCATTTCAGCCTCTGTAGATCATAAGGTGATCAAAAAGAGAAATATATTGCGGAAATTAGATACTACCCAATGTAAAACCCTTTCCATTGATTCTACTTCGGATTGCACAAAACTCTTTTATCAGAATAGGAAGTAGAATGTTTTTAATTTCACAAACACAATACAATTTCAGCAGCCTTATCGAACAAGTGACCCCAATGACACAGCATGACATTATTGTAGGTATTCTATGTATAAAACCTTTTTTGGAGACCCATAGTAAATTACATTGCAGCAAATTGCTTATCGTTTTTCAAGTATTTGCTGCCACCAACCTTTGAGCCAGAGCACTGCACTATGCATCATTACGTGGGTAGAGCAGAGAGAATAGGGGTGCAGGGCTCCCAAATTTAAATAACCAAAGCCAGATGGCAAGTCACACATCGAGGGCAGCTGGCAACCAGACTGAAAAGAAGTCTTTATACTTACCCCAATCTAATTATCTCAAGCTAAACAAATCCCCCTCTTATTGTAACAGACTATGATGATCAAGCATAGAAAATGTAACACAGTTATACTTCAGAAATTGTATTATACGGAGCATATGACATTTGAAACCAATTCAATCAGACTTAATTTTCCTCCCGATAATGAAGCTCCATTAACACAATGACTATAATACCAGCTCTATATCCGTAAGAAACAGAACCGGAAACTGGCAGTCTTTCCTCCACCCGGTCCGGTGCAGTACACTGCTCAGGCCTCCGAGGAGCCCTTTCTGCTGCTGGAGGGAGCACTGATCCTGGAGGCTTTGGAGTCTCTGGCTCCTCCGTGCGGGGTGGATCCCTCTATCCGCAGCACCTACGTTTCATTTAAGAAAGCCACTGAGCTTTGTAGTACGCTAAGCCTAGCATTTGCCCCACGTACTTCGAAGTAGTCTTCATCATTCAGATAAAGAAGTGTGCCGTATTTATTTATAGGAATTGCTTTGTAAGTAAGGCATGTTGACGATATCTTATTTACTGTACATATTTTTATATATTAAACAGTGTTATGTTTGAGTTATGTTGCGGTGCCTACCCCTTTAATAATTCTCTGGCGTAGTTCTGTCTGAGATAGAGGTCGCTCTTCCTCCTCCGTGAGGTGAGAGTCCTCTGTGTCGTACTCATCCCTGCAATCAAAAACGGTATTATATCACACCGCTCATAGTGTTTGGAATCTGTACACAAAACACATGTACACACCAACAGAAGCTGTGTCATCTATACAAAACAGACATCCATGACCACACTGGGTCTGTCAGCAAACTAAAGATTACAAACCCTGTGACTGTAGGCAGGACAATTAGATTTTGCCTGGGAACATCTGCGTGCTGACCCAAAAGAAACCTGGCCAGGTCTTTTGGGTCGTAATCCTTGTCAATATCCTGAAACAGATTAGAGACAGAACATAAATATGGCATGATATGGCAGGTCGGATACATATTAGTCTCATAATCAGAAAGAATTAGTACTGGGAACCACTCTTTCTGAGATATAAATGGGATACAGCTGCAGAATACAGCCACAAGGGGGAGCTGTTGGCCAGAGTGGGCCTCAGGGTTTACCCGGGAGCTGAGGAAGGCCTGCATGGTCAGCAGTTCGTTGGTCCTCTGCTCCACCAGCCCCAGGTATTTCATCAGGTTGTTCTCCCTGGCCCCCGCCGAGGAGCCCAGCGCGTCCTCCACCGCCGTGTGGTCGCACTCCATCTTTGAGAACAGTCTGTTCACGCCTAACATCCAGACAGTATTATTAGTGAAGGACAAAGCAGTTGGTGCACACATGCAGTGGAAGTGCATGGCGTATATCCGTACATACAGTCGTGGCAAAGGAAGGCCGACACCCCTGACCTTTTTGCAACCTCGGTATAGCTACATTGATCTTCATTTTTTAAATCTCTTCAGTGTGTGTTAATTCTCCAACAAAATGCACCCTGTTCCTTTTGTCACAAGTGTGTCAAAAACTGTGTGTGTGTAGGAGTGGAATCGAGAGTAGCACCTGTGGTGATCTGGTCCAGAATCTTGCTAACAGCCTTGACTTCCTCTTCTGCCTGGTGGGCCTCCAGCTCTGTGGCTCTCTGTTGCTCATCAATGGCCCTCAACAAGGCATGGTTCTCCTGGCCCTGCCGCAGGCCCTCAACCTCGAACTGCTCCATCTCACTCTGGGTCTACAGACACACACACACACACACACACACACAAACACGCACACACACACACACACACACACACACACACACACACACACGAGCGTGTTCACAATATAATCAAAAACACACTTAAAGGACAATGCTTAAAGAAAGAGGCCTGTCCATGTGAGCCAAACTGACCTGGTTGATTTGGTCTCTCAGAGCCTCTGCCTTATTGTTCTGCTCATTCACGTAGTTGAAGAGGGCAAAGTTTCGGTCTTCAACTATGCAAGGACACGACCATATAAGAATCAAGTTAGCTGCAAGTCATGTCGGTCAACGAATCGTGTTCGGCATGCCTGTTGGTGTGAAGGTCAGTGTTGGCGAAACTCACCCTGGATGAACTTGGTGACCAGCATGTCAAGGTCTTGTTCTCCCGTCACATCCTGGATCCTCTGGAAGACCTCCTCCAGGGCGTCCAACGACTCCTCCCCAGAGTCCGTCCTCCGCTGCTCCCTTGGCTCCAGGGCTTTGGCCCAAAGGCGTTATCAAGCAATCATCATCACAATTTATAAAATCTTTATAATTTTCTTCATAATTTTAACCACCACCACCACTAGATATTGGTGTCATCAACAATATACGTTTCAATTTGACTCCTTGTAATCCTCTTACACTTAATTATAAGTACATCATGAGCATCAAGGTCATTCCCCCCATATCTACTAGATCATTTCCACAACGTCATTGTTTGGGCCTCCAGCCCCCTGCCTGTCTTACCGTGCCTGCGGCCCATCTCCTGGCCCTCATCTTGGCTGCTCCTCTCACTGCACTTGGTGGTCATGAACTCCTTGAGGCGCCTCTCGTGCGCGATCAGCCTCTCCAGCTCCTCCATCTCAGCACTGTACTGGGCCTGGTCCTTCACTGCCTTCTCCTTCATCATGGTCATCTTGGACTGGGCCTCCACTCTAAGACACACACGTGGCTGACATGTTTCATGTACCTCTAGTTCTAAGACCAACAGGAACTCATATCAAAGACGACAGCGAGCTGATTGTCCCACTAACATGCATGATCTTTCCTGTTGTACATCTCACCTGGCGTCATAGGCAGCCGTGGAGAGGTTAATCATGTCCACGGTCTCCTTACGGATCTCCTGCAACTCCTGGAGCAAAGGCAACATTTAAAAAAGCAATTAGGCCGGGTGGAAGCTTCCCTCTGGTTCATGTCTGACTGACTGGTCCTGGCGATAACCTCTGACCTTCTCCAGCCTACGGTGGAGCTGCTGGAAACGCACTCGCTCCATGCGCAGGGTCTCCAGCTCGTCTCTCAGGTGGCTGTTCCTGGTCAGCTGCTCGTTGAAGCGGGTCACGGCCTGCCGTGTGGACAGAATCAGACAACGCTAGAGGATCAAACCGAAGAAAGGCTAACCTTAAGTGTTCCTATTGGCTGCCGTGTTGGTTTATAAGGACACCGGTGACGTCTGTAGCATAGCTGACAGGCTAGAGCCACTCACTCTGTCCAGTTTGTTCTCCAGGGTCCGTGTGGCCTTCTGAGTCTGCTTGGGCCGAGGCGTCTGGCTGGACGGGGCAGCAACAGCTACTCTCCTTAGCTCTGCTAGTTTCCTCTCGACGCTGGCGATCTGCCACCAAAACACAGCCGTGGCTTCAGCACACCAGTCATAGGGCTGTGTTTGTGCGCCTTGGGGTATGTGTGCTGGAGTGTATTATGTACTATCAGGAATTATTATTATTATTCAGGTAATTTGTGATACGTACCGTATGTCTCTCTAATGTGTTTTAGGTATTTAAATGTGAGTTTAAAACATGGACCTGCGTACCTCCTTCTCCATCTCAGCCTGAGCCTGCTTCTCTCGCTCCAGCTCCTCCTCCACCTCGTCTCTTTGTTCCAATAAGGAACGGAGGGCCTGGGTGTCCTCACTGTCCTGCTGCTGCCGCACAAGGCTCTCCGGCACACGGAGACAGCTGAGCAGTTCTGTTCGCTCTTTCTGAAGATTCTCAATCTCTTGCCTTTGGAGTCACGGACAGAGGGAACAGAAAAATAACTAAGCATGCACATCAATGATGATGATGATAATGATGATGATGGTGATGATGACAACCATTATGAAGACGTACTCACCGCTGCCTGCGAATTTGCTCCTGGGACTGGATGCTGTAGGCCTGCCGGTCTCCGTCCATGATGCGGAACTGTCTCTGCAGTTTAACCATCTCTGTCTTGGCTAAAAATAACACCCAACAAAGGCTAATAAATGCCTTGTCCCATTTACAGTTCTATACATTATAAAGTCTATATGATAAATGGTAAGTAAACATTGGAGTTTTACAATGCTGACCTATCCATAAAAACTGTTTATTCTAATATTTTTGAAGGGTGAGGAAATGTATATCATAGAGATAGAACACCTCTGTGATGTATACTTTATATGACCTCCTTATCCCATAGTGCTAGAATGTTTTATTACCATTATAGAATGTTAAGCGATGTTCTGTAATTTTGTACACATTAACATGTGAGGTGTTTTTATGGAATGTTGCAATTGACTGAATATTCTATAGTTCCAAAGCTAATCATCTTGAAACGTGTAAACTTATTCTATGCTCACATTTTCTAGGTGTCCCAATGTAACTTTTTTTAAATGAATATTTCATTATCGTTTTTGATGGATCCGAAAATCCCGGCCAGTAAAGAACATTTGCCAAGCATTAGACTTGTGGAACAATACATTACCTAAGCCATCGGTGTCCATCTCACTGCTGTCTGAATGGGCACTAGCTGCAGACCTTCCTCGAGGCATGGCTGCACTTCAGCTGTAGAAAATATTTATAATTTGATTCAAACTGTATTCTAACCATATACAATCATATAAAGTTATCAAACTAATTAAATCAGGCCTATTTTATTAAAAAAATATATAAAATTAAAACTATAATCCCTGGCAGTCGGAGAGACTAGTGAGATGAACATGACAAATTAAAGCTGAACATTTGTCATACATTTGATTATATAATTACACATATTTTATAGATTGATCATACATACATATAGAGGCTACATTCACCTTTTAAGATCTGCACTGACAAAAAAATATATTTGCTAGTTACCTGATTTCGACGTTAGTAGATGAACGTGCATTTACGTTAAAAATGAATTAAGATTGACTGGTCATGCTGTAAGGTCTTTTAAAAACAGCAATCAAAAGTCTTGTTTCTGTTCAGCCTAAGTTTGACGTCTCACCGGATTAGTTGTTAGCAACCGTCACTAAGTGAGCAGGGCAGTCAACGAATTAAACAAAAAATAGGGGGGCGGGGACAACTCATAATAAAGCTAGCAATGGCAACAACCGCAGGAACAGGTCTGACAAGAATTGACCAAGGCAAGAACAATCCACTGAGGACATTACCGTACTAATCCCCATTTGAAACTCTCCTAGCAAGCTTAAATTGTGCATCTATTTTAGACTCGATTAATTGTTATGCAATAATCATTCACCCAAGGTGTAAAACGTGCAAGTGTAGCCTGCCTAGCCTGTGAAAAACATATACAAAATACTGCATTGCACCTTTTAAATAACTTTTTATTTTATATTGCATACCACTCTATGCATAGTATATATGTTTTAACCATTAACAAAACTTGCTGCCAAAATAGATACATCGATAGATATAGCCTATTTGGTGTATTGTATTATATAGGCCTAAGCGAAGCAATAAACAACAGTCACTGTTCATGCTCCTGTTCCGTTGACTCTGGTGTTGGCTGCGGCTGCTCTTCTTCCTCTGGGGTTGGTGGGGCCCCATCGAGAAACGTACGGAAGTACTCTCTGGTATTGAGCTCTGGTTTTTTCAACAGCAGGTAACATTTGGGGAAGTAGTAGAAGGCCACCAGCCCAGTGTTGCTCAGCAAGCTAAAAGACACGTGGACTATGGACCTGCCCATGTCACTCAAGGCAGTATAGATGGGGATAAAGACCACCCAAATGAGGCAGTAGATCAGGGTGGCGAAAGTGATGTCCCTGGCCAGGTTGTACTGTCGGACCGTTTTCACCGCCATAAAGGTGCACATGAATGACACGAGGGCCAGGAGGCTGTTGAAGCCCTGGATCACACCAAAGCCTAAAATGGGCTCCACAGGGCAGGCCAGGAACCTCCTCACGAAGGTCACTTCCATGGTGGCTACGTAATTGGAAAGGGAGGGTGCCTGCTGCATGAACCAGCCACACATACCCACCTGCACCCCGCAGCAGGCCAGAACCAGCAGCAAGCCCCCCACACCCTGCATGGTGTATGGGTGAGACGTAGCCTTGTGGGGGAACTCACTTACATAGAAGATCTGTGGAAAAGACACAAGATTTGCTATTCAGTCTAGTATGGTGAGTTGCATGTTAATCTATTATAATTGCATTGCCTCCTACCTTACCTGCAGTGAGATAGCCAGGAAGGTGGACAGGGTCACCGTGGGGAAGATGGATGTGAGGGGCAGCTGCATACGGCACACTAGGTCCCCTGGCTGGCCCAGGTACAGCAGCAGGCTGAGGCACCCCCCCACCAGGCTGAGCAGGGCCGCTGCACCCAGTGCCCCCCCTGAGGCGCTCACCAGTGAGCTCCCCCAGTGCTGGAAGAACAGAACCCCTACAGCCCCTTGGCACAGCAGCAGCACCAGGCCAGCCAGTATGAACACCAGGGAAATTGGGCTGTCCCAGGATAGGACATCAAAGGTAGGGAGGGTGCAGTTAGTGCTGCTCATTAGGGACCAGTAGCCACATGGACACGGAGTGCACTGGATGTCATCTAAGAGAGATTGAAGGGGAAGAATGACAGTCTAATTCAAACTATGGAAGTATATACAGTAAAAAATCTACAGTAATTGCAATCTAATTGTGAAATTATGATTGCATTTTAAAGTAATACTAAAGCCTCTGGCACCTTGATGTGCCTGGTAAGTGCCCTCAGTACAGTTGATGCAGTCAAAGCAGCACGATTGGAAGCCTTTAACGCGCCGTACCTGGCCTTTGGCGCAATCGGCTGAGCATTTGGACTGGGGAACCTGCAGGATAGTATGGGTGAGACTACTGTAATAAATCATAGTGGACAGTATTCACAATTGTTACCATCGTTTACAAAAGAAAATCTAATTTTGTAGTGATTTGTCTTTGGGCACAAATTGTTATTATACTTATTTGTTTGGCCAATGAGACTTATCAGGAAATAACATGAGTGAGTGGGTTGATTTCCAGAGAGTGGCATCACCTGAGAATCAGCTGTGTGCCAATCAATCATGGAACCGTTGATAGACAAATTCTTATAAAAGGATCCGACATTTTTGTATTCCACGCTGTGGTTTTGCCACACCCACTGGAGAATGTCGTATCCAATGCTAGGGTCACCGTTACTGTCAAACTGAAGACGAGTTCCATCTAAGTTTACTGAAATGTTCTTTATTTCTGGCAACAGCTGCAAAAAAGGAGGAATAAATTATTATGTTCCCAGCACTGAACATTTGGTAGGCTAGAAAATGTATTAGGGATGCCTTTACCTGCCAAGGATATATTTTAGTTTTAGCTCCCTGCACACAGGTTGTAGCATTGCAGCCTAGCAGATTGTGCAGTGCATTTGCCACACTGTAGATGGCAGAATACACTGCAAAAGCGGTGCGCTGGATCAGAGGTGCAGTCACTAGACTAATGTTGGCTAAGGACAGGCTCCAACACTCTGGGCAGGGATGTGGAGGGAAGGAACTGGATTTGTCTGGATCTGGAGGGGGTCCCGTATTCTCTTCACTGATCCTGGTGAACAGCTCCTTGGTGTAGTTGGTGAGCAGGGTCAGGGGCTGGGTCTTGTCTGTGAAGCCTATGACGGTACCAACTGTGCGGATGCCGGGGAGTGATATTATAGGATCTTGTAAGACCCAAGCTGTGCTGGCGATCCACACACCTGACATGTTTTGCTTGATGACCTGATCACAATCGGAATGAATTGGAATGAATGACCAGAAAGTTGTTTTAGTAAATTTTTTTCGACATATTTACAAAAATACAGGAAACACTGTAAGCAATAACGAAAAAAAAAAGTTATGCCAAAACCGGAAAAATGCTTTGCTATTTCTAATAGTAATTCACAGAAAGTTTTTTTTAAATGGATGTCAGTGACCACCACTGATTTCCTGACCTCTTGGAAGAAGAGTAGAGCTGAATCTGAGAGAGCAAACACCACCACCACCCCTACGTTGCTCTCCCGGATGCGCTGCAACATCTCAACGATCACCGGCCCAGGGTTGGTGTACAAGGGAATCAGGCCCTCATAGGCCACGCATAGGGACCTCTCCACTGCCATGCTGGAGAAACTGCGCTGGCCCTGCCGGCCGTACTCATCGTCGCTGCCCACCACGGCCATCCAGTTCCAGTGAAACTTCAACATGAGCTGCACCATAGCCTCCACTTGCCACATGTCGCTGGGTCTGGTGCGCAGGAATGACGGGTACATGGACTTGTCGCTGAATTGCTTACTTGTCGCACCATAACTGATCTGAGGACCAAACAATGGAAGTTTCTTTATAAAAGGCCATTACACGGTGCCATGAACTCCTTCCAGGTTTTGTTGTCACCTATTTGTATTTATTGTTGTACATTTAAAAATCCCTTTGGATGACCCACCTGTGGCATGAGAAAGAATCCCAAGAGCTTGCCAATGACCTGGACCATTTCGGAGGTCTGTGGTCCAATGACGGCCACCACGCGTGTCTCATAGTCAGTGTAGTTACACATGACGGCCAACTCGCAGGTGGCTTCCTCGGTGAGGAAGAAGAGGGTGGGCTTGACAATGACGGCCGCCTGTTGGCACGTGTCAAAGATCTCGTAGCCCAGGGAGACCCCTGGGAGCAGGCTTTGGTTGGCGTTGATCTCATCCACTGTGTACTTCATCACTATGGCCAAGCCCAGCCCATAGCCATTAATCCTGCAGCACAGTAAGGGACACCGGACATGCATGACGGGGGTTCAATTTGCGTATGATTGATTCAAAAGCAAACCACATAAATCTTCATATATATATATATAAATATATATGTATATATACTGTATATATATGTGTGTATATATATATATATATATATATATATATATATATATATATATATATATATATATATGATTTAAAAATGAAATACATGATTATAAAGTTCAGTGAAAAGAAGAGACGTCCAGGTGACCTGTCACAGCTGATGTTGTCAGGCTCCACTCTCTGGCTCAGGTTGCTGCTGAGCAGATTGGTGGTGAAGAGTCCCCCCAGCAGAATGTCCCCCGTCAAGTTGAAGATGTTTGTCGAGATGTTCTTGAACCAGGCGGGTGAACCCAGAATGCCACCGGGTCCAAATGCCAAGCACAGCACCAACAGCCCAACTGGCACAGACATTCTACCTGTGCGGAAGGGAAGAAAGGGAAAAAAAAACGGATTTGAAGTGCATTAAGTTGCAAGACAAAAAACACAAAAGTTGCAAGGAAGATGCACAAGTGAAAGCTAGATAGAGGCCAAAACCGGCGTGTAAGAAATACAGTATGATAAAAG